>VMDO01023967.1:0-30616 GCA_007922755.1 Pedetes capensis
CAAAGGTAGATAACTAAACAAATAACAAAGAAGCAAAAAACAGAAACCATAAATTAACATGGAAAAAAGACTGAACATATCTTTGCTAGCAACAATTATAAATGTGACATACTCATTATGTATACAGGGAAAGAAATACAGTGTAAGTAAAAATTAAAAACTATTCTTTCCACATCAGTAATTGACTCAAGATACTTAAAAATAAGTATATTAAAAGGCAAAAATAGTGTAGAATATAAAGCCATTCTAAAATCACTTATTAAAGATTATTTTAAAATAATAATTCAAAACCTTAAGAATCCCTCTTTAATGACAATGTATACACAATAAAGATAGCTTAAGGGGCAGTGTGGGGCAGTGTGTGAGGGCTGTGGATGTAACTTAGTAGTAGATCATTTGCCTACTCATAAGGCACCATCAAAAGTGAGGAGGAGACATTATGTGTACAGATATCTAAGAAAGTTGTTAGCGTCCCAGCTTGGGTAACATGACCATGCCTCAACAGCTCAGTTGTTGTCAGAGGTGATGATTACATTTTAAAAAGCATGATTTGGAGTCTATATTCTCAGCACACAGAAGACTGAGGCAGGAAAATCTAGAGTTCAGTGCCAGCCTGAACTACATAGCAAGACACTGTCTCAAACAAATAACAACAACAAAAGGTTTGAAGGTAGAGACAGTAGGTAGAGTATCTAGGTAAAGATAACAATAAAGGAGGCAGTGGACACATTCTTTAATGAACTGTTTACTGGAGTTCCTGCTCAAAACATAATTAATGAAGCAACTAACTTCTAACAAAACTTAGAAAATTTGAACAACCTGCGTGCATTTTGTTAATAAGCACTTATTAACTGAATCTAGCTTAAGACCACATTAAACTTTATATATATATACATATACATACATATATATATATATTTTTTTAATTTCATTATTCACCAATTAGCTGACAAAGAGCATCTTGGTAGGGAGACTCAGGTTTTAGGTTAATTCATCTCACAGTCCTTTTTTTTGGTGAGGGAAGAGGTACTCCTCACAGTCTAACCAACTTCCTTAAAATGTGTAAATTCTAAGTCACAAGTGAAAACTCAGGTTGAGTCAATACAAATATGTAAGTACAAGCAAAAGAATTCAAGTCCATATTAAGTACATGTTCTTCTGATGACTTATCAATAGTAATAGTAGTAATAATAGTAATATATATAAAGGAAAGATGATTATGTGTGCACATTTTTTAGGATTCTTATTAATCTAGAGTCATAGTTGCTCATTACTTGTGTGAACTGAGCCAGAGAGAAAGAATGCAAGTGCATGTGTGTATGTGTTTATATAGCTTGCTTCACAGGCTGCTGCTCTTTTGCTTTAGGGGGAAATTTTCATAGATTTACATTTGGTAAATAGACCACGTCCAGAAAAAGATGTGTAAAAAAATTGGAATGCCAGCTAACTAAATCAACTCATAAAAGCTAAAGTTAAAAGTAAGATATTTTCCACAATTATTTTAAAACATGATACTTACTGGAAGGAAAATCCAGAGAATTACCATAGATGAAGTGTGAGTGTATTTCTCCCACTTGTAAATGTGCTCTTATTTCCTACAGTGTATATTCTGGTCCACAATGAGTCATTTTCAACATGTTTAAATTTAACTTCTAATACATTTTTAAACTTGGCAGGCATATTTAGATGAACATTACTTCCAGTTTTAGAGACTGCTTCTAAATTATACTTCTGTCTTGCAGTCATCATGAAAAGTTCTTTCAGTATAAAGGAAACAGGATTCATTAGAAATGTATATTTTTGACAAACAGAAGGAAAAAAGTTACCATTTTTAAATTTTAATACATAAACCTTCATAACATTCTCTGATGAAGTTGTAGTTGTGAAGGCCTTATTAATTATAGAAGATACTTAAAAGAAGAAAAGACATAATTTATTCTGAGCAATAATAAAGTTAATATTTATAAATTCTTGCTCTTCCTAGCACTATTTAAATGTTCTAGATATATTAATTTTTATAACACAAAATATGTAGTATCTTATTTTTATTCAGGCTACATTTTGGTTACAAAACATAAAGCCTAATAGTTTTGGGCACAAAAGCTAATGACTGTATGGAGAATTTTTTATATTTCCAGCTCTCAATACATATTTAATAATTATGATTTATAAATTTTGGCAGTCCTATGAAACATATGAATCTTTTGACATATTTCATTTGGCTAACCTATCCACTAGTACTTTTTTAATATTATTTTTGTTACTATGACTTTCACACTATGCCGTATTATTTTTAACACTTTAAAAGTTCACAAAACTTTAGAGTTGGAGAAAAGTTTAAAGATCTTTGCAAATAACAAAACAAGTCTAAAGAGGTTACATGGCTTGTCTTTAGTTACAATGTTATTAGAAGCAGAGACAGAATTAAACATCTGTTCTCTTTGTTTCCATCCCAATTGTTCACTCTGCAGACCATTATATCATACTATGTACACAGTTTATGAAGCATATGTATGATGTCCAGCACCATCAGTAAGTACATTTTTGCTTTCAAATATGCATATTTAAAATAACAAAATTTAAAACTATACATATTAATTCTCTATGGTTGCCACATAAATTACATGGTAGCTTAAGACAACAAAATTTTACTCTCTCAGAGTTACAGGGCCTAGATGTTCAAGACCAAGGTGCTGGCATGGCTTTAATCTTTGCAAAGACTCTAAGATCAATCCATTAATTACCTCTTCCAGCTTCTGAGGACTCCAGATGTTCTTGACTTCCTTGGTTTGTGGCTACACCTTCACTTCAGTCTCTGCCTTCATCTTCAGGTGACCTTGTCCTCTGTGTGCCTATTATAGCACCCATGGGATTGTATTTGTGGCCCACTCAAGTAATCTAAGACATACCCCTTATCTCAAGGTACTTAATCACATCTGCAAAAATCCTTTTTCCTAATAAGGCAATCTTCACATATTCTGAGAATTAGAACATGGACAGATCCTTTGGGAGGTCACCATTCAGTTCACCACATATACCTTTGAAGTTACACGAATTGCATTTATTTAGTTCCTCCAGTAAGAGTAACATTTTATTTCCAAATTATTTGATCAATTTAGGAATGAGCTATTAACTCTACAAAGATTATATGAAAATAAACCTCCAGTTTGGAGGTTATAATGGCAAGTGATTAAGCTAATTGTTAAAACCAACCAAATTTAATCAAGTATTGAGAAGTACAGAATACCTTTTTACACAATTACAGGGCAAACCATGGGGCTGTCCTTCACTTTCCATCTACTTTCTAGCAAGGTCATCAAGAGATGCATTTTTCCCAAAACATGCCATAAAGCTTCATCAGTTTTTCCAGGAGCTTCTCCTAAGCTTTGGACATTCAGGTTACTCTGTTGGAGTTATCATCCTTCTCAGTTTTCTCTTATACATTTGTTCCCTCGTCTGATTCTGCCAACGAGTGTGAATCAAGCAGGTTTCCAGTAGTCCCTTCCATCAGAAATAAATAAGTAAATAAGTAAACCAAAATTTTGTCAGCTAATTATAGGAGTCATTAAAATTCTGTGATATTTCTATGAATTCTCTTTTCAACCTACTGATAGCCCTTGAGCAAAATGGTACCTTAGAGATTCCAGACTGTATACCATAGGATTTATGGCACATATTTATTATGAATTGAAAAGTCATCTCCCAGCTTGTCTACAGTGCATATCTGTAATCCCAGCTAATTGGGAAGCTGAAGCAGGAAGATTACAAATTCAAGGCCAAACATAGCCTGTGTAACTTAGTGATACCCTATCTCAAAATAAAAAAGAAATTTACAAAAGGGACTGAGGGTGCAGCTCAGTGGTGGAGCACTTACCTAGCATGTGTGAGATCCTGGATTCAAGCCCCTATTACCAGGAGGGTAAAAGTCATCTTTCAATTTTTTGTTTGTTTGTTTGTTTTGTTTTGTTTGTGGTACTTGGGGGCTGAACCCAGGGGCTTGTCCATACAGTGCAAATGCTCTACCACTGAGTTGCGCTGCATGTGCAACCCCTTTTCATTTTGAGACAAGGTCTTGCTTCTTGTTGTTGTTAGGTGCCGTCGAGTCCATATCCAACTCATAGCGACCCTCATAGGGTTTTCAATGGCTGACTGTGTCAGGATTGCCTTGGGAGTGGATTGCCAAGCCCTGCTCCCATTTTTGTGGTGCTGGGAATTGAACTCAGGACCTCAGAGACTGCAGCACAGTGCTCTACCAACTGAGCCAAATCTCAGCCCAAGGTCTTGCCAAATTACACAGTCTTGCTCCTGGCCTTGAACTGGAGATCCTCCTACTTCTGGCTCCTGAGTCATTGGGATTACAGGTGTTAGCTACCATGCCTGGCTGCTCATTACTTGTAGTGATATTCTTTTAAAAACTTCCTGACAATTACATCAAGGATTAAGGAAACAGAGTTGGACATTTTTATCAAACACAGTATAGAAATCTACTTTGAGGCAAATTATATTAATTTCATTTAGACCATTTAATTGCTGTTTTCTATAAAGCAACTAAATTTTGCTCTACTACATGTGAGATTCATTAGATAAGACTTTGAATGCTTTAATAGTATAACTATTCTGTTTTGTTTTTGTTCTACTTGATTAATTCCAACAAACGTTTCCTTCTCCCTGATTTTAATGGATGTATACATGTAACATGCCTGCAGCCATAGCCCTGTGGCATCCGATCCCGTCAGATCTCAGAAGCTAAGCAGGGTCAGGCTTGGTTAGTACCTGGATGGGAGACCGCCTGGGACCACCAGAAGCTGTAGGCTTGGGAGAAGGACCTGGCAACCCCCTCCCAAAAATCAATCTGCCATTGAAAACCCTATGAACAGCAGAGAAGCACTGATAATAGTGTTTCCCCTGTTGTACAGAGGGTCGCTTTGAGTCGGATACCGACTCGACGGCACCTAACAACAACAACATACATGTAACATGCGTATTTTCATGGTATATGCCAGATATATGATCAGTTTTTACTTCTGTAGAAATTATTATTACAAGACATTTTCAATTCATTATAGCTATTAAAAGTATATTACTGGCTGGGCATGATGGCACATGCCTGCAATCCCAGTACCAGGAAACTTAGGCAATGAGTTTGAGGCCAGTTTGGACTATATAGTGAGACTCCTTTCTCAACAAGCAAAAACTAAATAGATAAATATTACTATAAATGAAGAAACTATATAATTTTGTGTTCATAAAATTAGTAAAATTAGATTTTTTTGTACAATTTTAAGTTCTCAATAAATTTTGTTGTTGTTAGGTGCCATTGAGTCATGTCTGACTCATAGTAACCCTCAGGGTCTTCAATAGCTGATTGTTTGGGGAGTAGACTGCTACATCCTTCCCCTAGTTTTGCAGTGCTTTGGATTGAACTCAGTCCTCAGCAAGCATAGAGTAGCACTCTCCCAACTGAACTAAACCCCAACCCTCAGTAAATTTTTAGCTGTTATTATTTATTGTCATCATCTAGTTGATTTTTAAAGTTAGATATGTCTGTGTTCTCTTTTCAGTACTACATGCAGATGTGTCTCTTTAAAGAAAGGTTAATTTCCTCAACTTATTATATATTCTAATTGTTAGCAATTCATACTGTTGGGCTTTTTCTTGCATCTTTGTGTTTTAAAAAAGTCCATGTGTTTTTAAATTGATGGGTTTTTTAAACTTCAAGACAATATGTTTTCATTTTACAAATGGAAAACCTCCCTATGTTATTTGTAAAAAGTAGAAAATAAGTTCATGCATCTTCAAACAGCAAAACTTAAGTGACATTCACATGTCTATTATTAGAATTCAAAAGCTTTCTTTTAATTCACTGGGACCCCAAATATGAATTTCTGTTAGCTAGGTTATTCATAGACTCTTTGATTGTAATGAGGTCTATCATGTCTCAAATTCTTTTTGTCTAAAATCACTGAGACTGAAACTGCCCCAAAGAATACATCTGATTCCAGGCAAGAAGTGCACCTAGATCACTCAGGTCAGGTAGGCTGTTCATATGTAAACTTGTAAAGGGACTCATACCTATGAATCACAATGAAATGTCAACTCTGAAATAGTTTAGAGAAATAGTTTACAGGAAAATCAAGGTATGGTAAATAGCTTGCCATTTATGAGAATGGAATGAAATGTTCTGTGTGTTGGTCCTATGAAACATGTTTATTCTTAATTGTCATTCTTTGCCATTGGTGAAACTGTGCATTTGATCTAGAAGTAAATAAACAGATATTTAAATGGGAAATGTGTGTTGTATGATTCAGTCATTTGTATATTGTAAACATGGAATTTTTTGAGCCCAAAGAAATAGCACTTACAAAGCATGAATTGGATTATTTAACAAAAGCACTGATCTCTAATTTTTTAAAATTACAACTATCAACTGAATGCTTTTAAAAGAAAGCAATTGTCAGCCAGTTTTCCATATTGCTAGCTGCCGCTGCGTGCTTCAACTTGGTATCCAGTTTAGCCAGTAATTCCTTTTATCTGTACTTTTTCACCATTGCCATCTATAGCCCACTTAAATATTTAATATTCTAATTATAAGAAATTTGTGAGTTCTACTTTCTTTTCTGCATTCTTATGGACCAGTTTTCATTCAACAAATTTTAGATAGCACTACATTTTAAAATTATAAGTTATTCTAAGGTATAGCTAAAGGTTTAAAGGTTATCACTTTTAAACTGTGCATATATCTTTAAGGACAGAAAGCATTAGAGCAGTATTGAATTAAATAGCTCAAATGTTTAATAAGCTTTCAATAAAAGATTTTGTTATTTATCCTTTATGCTGTCCAGTCAAACTCATTTAGACAGAATTATGAAAAAATTTATCTTGACTTTTTATGGATTTTTTTAAATTATTTAATTTTATAAACACTTTCATGAATTTTTAATTGCAGATGCCATATTTCATGTCTATTAATATTCCATATGAATATTAAAATCTGATCTAATAAACATTTATAGGAAAATCAAAATATGGTAAACCTGAGCATTCCACTTTTCCTTTTTGTTTTTGTTTGGTGGTTTTTTTTGGGGGGGGGGGTGTTTTGTGCTAGAAATTGAAATCAGGGCCTTGTATATGCTAGGCAAGCACCATACCACTGAGCCACATTCCCCAGCATCCTTTATCATTTTATAACAGATCATAATGGAAATTAATCACCATGGCTGCCTCTTTCCAGTGACAATTGAGTCTGTATAGCCCAATTGTGTAAACTGTTCTCTACTTCCCTTAATTCATTGTGTGATGAACCTAAGGTTTCCTTCTTGACAGTGCCAAATGATTATCACTGCTTGTCTCATTCCCTTTTATTTTAAATGAGAGCCAACATTATGAACTCTGCACTTTACTGAGTACATCAAAAGGCAAAAGAGAAACATCTCTCTCTCCATGATTTCAGAGGGGAATGTGGAGAAAAATATGTATATTATACTCAGATTTCTCTTTGTTGGAGTAGGGGCTATGGAAAGAGCAATAAAGAGCTAATAGCCTTCTCTATAAACTTTTCCTCTGTTGGGCTAGAAATTTTTAACTCAATATCCATTGAACCTTTGTGCATGATACATTGTAGAGAATAAACAAATTACAGCATAATTCTTTTGTCAAGGAGCTGAAATACAATGTGTGTACATACTTATATTGTAAAGCAAAATGTTATGTATCTTAAGGAGCTTATGGTGGGTTACGACTGTCCCTATTTGTTTTAAGAGGGTGTCAGGGATGACCTTATGGAGGAGGTGGCATATGAAACAACTTCTGAACGGCAGATTTTGGTGTGAAGGTAATGTTTATATTTATTTCAATGAGCAGTAAGAGCTGACCTGATGAAAATCACATTTGAGAGAATTAACTTGGTGGTAATATGTATGTATATTAGGGTAATTCAAGACTCTGAATAGTAGGAGTGCCCAAATTGGAATAATAGCACAGGGAACAGAAATGAGAAGGCTGATTTTGGAAATCAGTTGATAGCTTTTGGTGAATGGTGGAGAATTTTCCAGCCTGCTTTCCCTACTCACCACCCCTCTTCTAAATGAAAAGAAATTTCTAATATATTTGGATCATTTTTCTACAACAGAGTTTGGGCCATATGTTTCTAGTTTAGTGGTCTCTAACTAAAGGTCACAATCATGAGTATACCTTCCCTTTCATCTTTTCCTTGGCCTGGAAAAAAACAGGGAAGAGCTCATATGCAACTCTTTCTAGTCTTTTGCAATAGGTACATCTTATGAATTTAGTCTCCAGGAGCCAGCTGGTGTTAAGATGGGTTGGGCCTTGTTGTTAGGTGCTGTGGAGTCGGATCTGACTCATAGTGAACCTCTTAGAGTTTTCAGTGGCTGATTGTTTTGGCATTATTTTGGGGAATGGACTGCCTCGTCCTTCTCCCATTTTTTGTGGTGCTGGGTGTCTACCCCAGGTCCTCAAAATGGGCGGACCAGCACCGTACCAACTGAGCTAAAGCCCAGCCCAGATTGGGCCTTAGTAGCCTCCCAAACCTTAAGCCTGTCACATTTGCCCCACATCCTACCCACCCTCCTCATTGGGATTTTACCATAAGCCTAGCTGATAGCATAATTTTATTTCTTTTGTTATTGTCCCTTTTTTTTTTTTTTTTTTTTTTTTTTTTTACGAACCTTACAGTTGAGGAATGCTTATTTTGATGGAGCATTTACTGGAGTCTACCAAATGTCATTATCACTTAACCACATTTTTACTACTAGCAGATGGACCCTACAGCCTGTGCACATTAGAGGTTCTGGAGTTTATGTTGAAGAGTACTGTTTCAAAAAAAAATTGCTAGGTTGTGATAGTAGCCCTAGTGTTGCTGGGTGCATGTCTTTGGGAAAGTTATTTAACCTCTATGCCTTAGTTTCCTTATTTTGATGTATAGCAACTGTAACACTTCAGAATTGTGAGGATTAAATGGATTTTGTATGTAGCATTTTTTACATAACTATTAACTATTAGCTGTGACAGTTACTAAAGGATGTTGCAACTGACTGATTTGAAACTATCACCGATTCCTGCAAAATTGTCTGGGTAGTTGA
Source organism: Pedetes capensis (assembly GCA_007922755.1). Lineage (NCBI taxonomy): Eukaryota > Metazoa > Chordata > Mammalia > Rodentia > Pedetidae > Pedetes > Pedetes capensis. Next base: position 9,099 of record VMDO01023967.1, read on the forward strand.
CATGTCAATGATTTCATTATCAGAAATAAGACTTTCAAAAAACAGAATTTATTCATGGGTGAATGAATGTTACAATTTTGACTTAGGACTCAAATACAGTAGACAAATAGGAATAAGGATCTCACACCTAGGAGATGGATCAAACCAAGAGATAAGGATTTGGAACATGTCAATAATACTGAAACCTGTGGTAAGAACTCTGAAACTTGGGAAGGGATTTATTAAGTGTTGAAAATTCACCATGGTTGAGTACTATGCTAAATGTTTTACGGTTTTTTATTTTTTGTTTTTTCTTGTTTGATTAATTCTCAGCTTTTATTTTCCATGTATCTGCTTTCCTTATGTACGGAAAGTAAGATTCAAGGAGGTTATTTTTTTAAAGTCCTGTGGCTGGAATCTACAAATAAGCTACTAAAACTAATAAGTGACTTTAGCAAGATTGCAAAACAGAAGGGAATTATGAAAAACTTAATTGTATTTCTATGTATTAGCAATGAGGAGTTAAAAAGCTCAGTGATAGAGTGCTTGCCTGTCATTCATGAAGCCTTGGGTTCCATCTCCAACATCACCAAATAATTGAGAATTAATTTTTTAAGAAAGTTTTTACAGTAGAACCAAAAATACTAAATACGTAGGATGTAAAATTAACCAAATAAAAGCAAGTATAAGACATGTACACTGTGAACTAGTAAATATATCTGAGAAAAAATAAGAATGGCCTAATAAGTAGAGAAATATATTATGATCGTTGATTTTAACACTTAATGTTGCTAAAGGTCAGTTGTCGCTAAACTGATTTGTAGTTTCAAGCCAGTCCTCGTCAAAAACTGAACAGGCGTTTTTGTGGAAATTGACCGACTTAAAATTTACATGAAAATTCACAAGACCAGAATATCCAAAAAAGTTTTGAAAACCAAGAATGGATGTGCCAGAATGATTCAATGAGGAAATGATAGTCTTCTCAGCAGACGCACTGATAACATTTTGATATCCATATACAAAAAAAAAAATTTAGCTCAACTCTTACCTCACACATATAAAAATTAATTCATAATCATTCACACATCTGAATGTAAGAACCTCACAGGAGAAAATATTAGTAACCTTGGATTAATCAAAGATTGCAAAAATAGGTCATAATGAACACGAACCACTAAGGAAAACTTACTAAACTGGGCTTCATTAAAATAAGAAATTTTTGCCCTTTTGAAAAGAAAGGAAAAAGACAAGCCAAAGACGGAGAGAAAATATTTGCAACACATATCAAATAAAGGCTTACATCCAAAACACTTGCAACTTATGAAAATGACAGCTAGATACCATGATATACATCTATAATCCTAGCAACTCAAGAAGCTGAAGCAGGACGATCATGAGTTCAAGGCCAAAGGTAGTTTCCACAATTTAGCAAGACATGTCTCAGAAAAAAAGGTGGGAGGGGTTTTAAGGCTACGGCTCAGTGAAAGCAGTGGCCAAGCATGCACAAGGCCCTGGGTTCAACCCTGCAGTACAGAAGAAAAAAAAAAAGAAAGAAAGAAAAAAGGCAATGACAACAATGATGACAGCCTTTCACATTTAAAATGTTTCAAAATGGCCAAAGGATTTGAAAAGATATATCATCAAAGAAATGCAAATGTTCAATAAGCATAAGACATTCAATATCACTAGTCATCAGGAAAATAAAATTATAACCACGATTAGAAACCACTGAAACCATTAGAATAGTTAGATCTTAAAATATTGATACAGTATACTTCAGTGGTGGTAGTGTTGGGTGCCTTCAAGTTAGATGTGACTCATAGTGACCCTATGTACAACAGAGCAAAACACTACCCAACACTGAGCTACGCAGGTAATCTTTTTATGTTTGAGCCCACTATTGCAGCTACTATGTTTCTTCTAATTCTGAGTCATGCCGCATCAATTCCCATCATTAAGGTCAATTCTACTTTGAGGAGACAGCCCTTCTCCAGTGGTGTCTTGAATGCCTTCCTGCCTGGGGGGATCATTTTCTGGCACTATATTTGACAGTGTTTGTCTGCTATTCATAGGGGTTTCAAGTGAGTAATTGTTTTGGGAGTGTGCTTCTGGGTCCTTCTCCCTAGTCTGTTTTAGTGTGGAAGCTCAGCTGAAACCCATCCACCTTTTTGCATTCCCACCAGCAATGAATACAAATTCCTTTTGCTGCCTATCCTGTCCAGCATTTGATGTTATCAGTCTACATTTGGGTCATCCTGATAGGCATGTAATGGTATCTCATTTTAATTTGAATTCACCTATAAAACCATCTAGGCCTAATGCTTTCTACTGTTGAGGTATACTAATTATTGATTGCTTTTTTTTAATATCTGTATGCCTCTGCCAAATCTCTCTCATATGAATCTTGACACACTGTGTCTGTCAAGGAATTGGTCCATTTTATCTATTAAATCTACCAACACACAATTGATTATATTATTCCTTTGTTATCATTTTAGTGTCCATGAAATCTGTAATGCTCTCCACACTTTCATTTTTATATTAGTAATTTATATTCTTCATCTTTTTTCCTTAGCATACTGAAAGTCTGGCTGATTTTATTGATTTTTTTCCCCAAAGAACCACTTTAAACGTCATTGATTTTTCTTTATTGCTTCCCTGTTTTTAATTTTATCAATCTCTGCTCTTTAGTATTTCTTTTGGAATGATTTCTTTGGATTTAATTTTTACTTCTTCTAGTTTCCTAAGTAGGATGCTTAGATGATTGATTTTAGATCTTTTTTCTTTTCTAATACATGCATTCAATGCTATAAATTTCCCTATGAGCACTATTGCTGTGTCCCACAAATTTCTTAAGTTACATGTCTACTTTCATTTATTATAAAGTATTTTGTTATTTCTTTTGAGTTTTCCTCTTTGGTCTGTGTGTTATATGTAAGTATACTATTTAATCTCCATGTATTTTGGAGACTCCTAGTTTAATTCCATTATGGTTTAAGAACGGATTATGGGTGATTTCTGTTCTTTTAAACTCGGTAATGTGTGCTTAAGCCCCCAAATGCAGCTTCCTTTGAGCTTTTGTTGTTGTTAAGTGCCATTGAATTGAGTTGGAATCTTAGTGACCCTGTGTACAACAAAACAAAACACTACCTACACCATGCCAAACACAGGATCTTTTTTCCCTTAAAGCCATTGTTGCAGCCACTGTGTCAATCCATCTGGTACAGTCTTCTTTCTCTCACTGACCTGACTATATCCCAAGCATGATGTCCTTCTTCAGGGGTTAGTCCCTCCTGACATGTCCAAAATAGTAAGATGTAGGCTAGCCAACCTTGCTTCTAAGGTTCACTCTGGTTGCACTTCTTCAAGGACGAATCTGTTGTTTTTTGGGGGAGTCCATGTATATTCAATATTTGTTACTAGCACTGTAACTGAAAGCATCAGTTCTGTTACCCTTATTCAATGTCTTGAATAAGGAAATTAAGCAAAATCTTGGACTAACTCAATCTTTTCTCCATTTTTCGTGAAGTTGCTTAGCGAACCAGTTGCAAGGACTTTGTTATCTTTATGTTGAGGCACAATCCACACTGAAGGCTGTGTTCTTTGTTCTTCATCAGCAAGTGTTTCAAATCCTCTTACTTTCGACAAACTTGTGTCATCTGCATAACACACATTGTTAATGAGTCATCCTCCCATCCTTATACCGCATTGTTCTTCATAAAGTCTAATTTCCCGGATTTTTTACTCAGCATGGATATTGAAGAGGTATGGTAAAATGATACAGCCCTGTCCTACACCTTTCCTGACTTTAAACCAAGCAGTGTTGCCTTGTTCAGTTTGAGTGACTGCCTCTTGGTCCATGTACAGATTCCTCATGAGTATAACTCAAGTGCTTTGGTATTCCCATTCTTTGTAATGTTATCCATAATTTGTTGTGATCCACACAGTCAAATGCCTTTAGATAATCAATAAAACACAGATAGACATTTTCTGGTATTCTTTGTTGATGTCAGCCATGATGTCCCTGGTTCCATGCCTTCTTCTAAATCCAGTTTGATTTTTCAGCAATTCCCTCTCGATATATTGCTGTAGTTGCTTTTGAATTGTCTTTAGCAAAATTTTACTTGCATGTGATATTAATGATATCATTTGATAATTTTCACATTCGATTGGGTTCCCTTTCATGGGAATAGGCGCAAATATGGATCTCTTCCAGTCAGTTGGCCAGGTAGCTGCTTTTCAAATCTCTTGGCATAGACAAGCAACCACCTCCAGTGCTACATCAGTTTGTTGAAATATCTCAGTTGATACTCCGTCCGTTCCTAGAGCCTTGGGTTTCGCCAGTGCCTTCAAGGTAGCTGCTTCTTCCTTTATTTAGTACCATTGGTTCCTGGTTGTATGCACCATCTTGAAATGGTTGATCATCCACCAGTTCTTTTGGTATAATGACTCTATGTATTCCTCCCATCTTTTTTTTTTTTTTTTAATGTTTACTCTGTCATTTGACATTTTCCCTGTAAATCTTTCACTACTGCCACTAAGGCCTTAAATTTTTTTCTTCAGTTCTTTAAGTTTGAGAAAAACAGAGTGTTTTTATCTCTTTTTTATCATTGCTTTTTAGTGCTTAGCATTTTTATCTTTCTGTTTACATCGTCCATCTGTTCTTGTATGCTATCTCCTTTAACCACTAGAGCCCTTACAATATTAGTCATAATTGTTTTTAATTCCTAGTCTGATAATTCCAACTTCCTTGCTGTATCTGAGTCTGGTTCTGATACTTGTTTCTTCAAACAGCAGTTTTGCGCTTTTAGTATACCTTGTAAGTTTTCCTTCATAATCCAACTTAAAAAGAGGTTAAAAGGAACTGCTGTAAGTGGACCTTTACTATTGTGGTGGTAAAGTGAGGGGAGGGTTCTGCTCTAGTCACTAATTAGGTCTCAGCTGGTTAGCAAGCCTGTGCCTCTAGATTTTGAACTTCAGTCAGTGTTTTCCCATTTAGGTTTGACTGAGGTAGGTAGGTAGGCCTGAGTTTGGTATTTCTCTTTTATCAGGTCAGTCAGGCTCTGATAAAGCCTCAGAAGGTTAGGTTTTGTTAGTTTCTCTTGAGGACAGACCTTGTGAAGAAAAACAGAAGGGGTGTGCTTTAAAGGTTCCATTTCCCCTTCCCTGACTGCAAACACGAGAGGATTTTTCTGCAGTGTGCTCTTAGAACCTGGTGGAGTTCCAGAAAGTAAAACTCACACATGTAGGTATGGGAGATGACTGAGTTTCTGGATTTTTAACTTCCAGACTCTTCCACCCTGAACTCCCAGCAACTTTCAGTTATAGTTCAGGTTTCTTTCCTTAGCATTGGATCCCATGGAGGTTTTTACAAGTTAGTTTTTGCCCCAGTATATTGTAATTCACTGTATCTGCCTGCCTTCATGTTCAAATTTGGGGACAGTAGTTTACTCTGTGACCTTACTTCTCCTGAATGTAAGAATTGTTGGCTTCTCAAATTGTTCTGCTTTGCACTCATTAGGTTGGAGTGGTGAGTTCCAAGCTTCTCGCAAGCCATTTCAGAAACTAGAAGTCACCATTAGGCTGTCTTTAAGTGAAAAAGAAAAGAAATATATGTATAGTAATATATATATTTGGTCAAATATGTATATATTATATATATATTATATTATTTTATATATTTTATTATTTATTTATTAATATGAATATTTATTTAATATTTAATATATTTATATTATATTTATAATATATATTATTTTATAATATATAGTATATTATATATTATATAATATAGTATGATTAGAATAAATACAAAAATAATATTTATAATATAGATATATATTTATAATAATATTTAATATAAATATTCATTAATATAAATACTGATATTAATACAAAATTATATTATTTTTTATATATATATAGTCATGCCTGTGTTATTGTTGTAGGTGGCGTCGAGTTGGGTCTAACTCATAGTGATCCTGTGTACAACAGAAGGAAACACCCCCTGACCTTGTGCCGGGCATGTGTTCTTTTTTATATTTAAACCAATTGTTGCAATCACTGTGTCAGTCTATCTAGTTCAGGGTCTTCCTTTTTTTCCTTGATTCACCACTGTCTCAAACATGATGTCCTTTTGTAGGGATTGGTCCCTCCTGACAACGTGTCCAAAATACATAAGACACAGTCATCTTTGCCTCCAAGAAGCACTCTGGTTGCACTTCTTCTAGGACAGATCTTTTGGTTCTTTTGGCAGTCCATGACATTTTCAGTATTAGTCTCTAGCATCACAGTTCAAAAGCATCAGTTCTTCAGCTGTCTCCCTTATTCAGTGTCCAGCTTTCATAACCATATTATGGGACTGAAAATACCATGGCATGAGCCAGGCAAAACTTTGTCTTCAATGTGATATCATTACTCTTCAACACTTACAGAGGTCTTTTGCAACAGCTTTCCCCAGTGCAATGAAGCTTTTGATTTCTTGACTGCTGCTTCCACAGGTATTGATTGTAGAACCAAGTAAAGCAAAATCTTAGACAACCTCAACCTTTTCTCCGTTTATCATGAAGTTGCTTAATGACCCACTTGTGAGTATTTTTGTTTTCTTGATGTTGAGGTGCAGTCCATACTAAAGACTGTGTTCTTTGATCTTCATCAGTAAATGTTTCAAATCCTCTTCACTTTTCAGCAAACAAGAGTTGTGTCACCTGCATTACACATGTTGTTAATGAGTCTTCCTCCAATCCTGATCCCGCATTTTTCTTCATAAAGTCTAGCTACTCAGATTCTTTGCTTAGCATAGAGACTGAAGAAGTATGGTAAAAGGATACAGCCCTGATGCACAACTTTCTTGACTTTAAACCAAGCAGTGTTTCCTTGTGTTTCAAAGACTATCTCCTGGTCCATGTACAGATTCCTCGTGAGTATAGTTAGGTGTTCTGGTATTCCCATTCTGTGCAATGTTATCCATAATTTGTTGTGATCCACACAAATGCCTTTGTGTAGTCAATAAAACATAGATATCTTGTGTTCTCTGCTTCATGCTAACATCCACCTGACATCAGTGATTATGTCATTGGTTCCATGCCCTCTTCTGAATCTGGCTTGATTTTGGGGCAGTTCCCTGTTTATGTACTTGTGCAATTGCTTTTGAGTGATCTTGAGCAAAATTTTACTTGTGTGTGACATTAATGATATCATTTGATAATCTCCACAATCTTTTGGATCCTCTGTCTTGAGAGCAGGCACAAATATGGATCTCTTATGTGGGGCACACACCTCCCAGTCCGGCTCAGATGTTTGGATGGGAGGCACCGCCGCGCACACAGATATCTAATCACAAGTCACTCAGGACCCTCCAGTGAGTGGGGCGGACTCCTGCGGCCCTCAGGAATGCCACAAGAGGAGAAGGGACCAAAAGCAGCTCTCCTCCCCCCCCCCTCTCTCTCTCTCTCTCTCTGCCCTGAAGGGCAGAGGAAAAACCCAAACAAGTATTACAGACTGAGTATTATTAGTTCTTTCTGCTGCCTCAGGGGGCAGCTGTGGCTCTTCTGCCTCTGGTGCTGGGACCAGAGACTATCCTCAGCTTCTGTCCCTAGGCACTGGGCAAAGGGACTGTTCTCAGCTTGCTTGCTTGTCCTTGAAAGCACCGTCTAGTTATCCTGGTTTCAGTGGTCACAAGGAGAGAGATGCTTCGTGTTGCTGGTCGAATCCAGAGAGAGTTCTTTCTTCCTCTGTGGTCAGATGGAGAGAGAGTGTTCCCAGCAGGAAGCATCAGTAGCCACAGCTCTCTCTCATATGCAGAGCTTTCTTTATATAGCCCTTGCATAACTAACTGCCTTAACTGCCTCAAGATAATAATCAGGTGGGGGCTAGGTGCAATTTAGGAGTGACATTCAAATAAAGAGTGAAACCAGTTGTCATTCCTTTGGTGTTCGAGGGGAGATCCTTGATCACCAATGGGGAGGGGGGCAAGATGAGGGTTGAATTTCTTCCAGTCGGTTGACCAGGTAGCTATTTTCCAAATCCTTTGGCATAAACAAGTGAGCATCTCCAGTGCTGCATCTGTTTATTGAAACATCTCTATTGGTATTCCATCATTTCCTAGAGCCTTCAAGGCACTTCTGTTTCTTCCTTCTGTACTGTTAGTTCCTAATCATATGAGGCTCTTGACATGGTTGATCATCCACCAATTCTTTTTGGTATAATGACTCTGTGCCAATATTCATATCTATTTCTATGCTTTTATGGCAAGGGTAGAAGAGTTAGCTAAGAAATTGAATGTTTATGGTCTATATTTTCAGATGATTCTTGGGAATGAAAACTAGCTTATAGTCATGAAATGTATGAAGATGCTGAGGTGGTAGCTCTAAACAAATAAGAAAAGTAGAAAGCATTAGCTTAAGGGACTGAAGGATAAGGTGACTGAATTGAGATTTTTGTTGTTTTTGTTGTTTGGGTTTTTTGTTGTTGGTTTTTTTTGTTTATTTGGTTGATTGTTTTGTGGGTTTTGTTTTGTTGTTGTTGTTGTTGTTTAATTTATTCATTGATTGTGGTACTTAGTTGTTGAACCCAGGGACTCCTACATACTTTTCAAATGTTCTACCAGTGGGCTACACCTCCAGCCCATTTATATTTTTTTGAGTCAGGGTCTCATTAAGTTATGCAAACTTCCTCTGACCTCGAACTTGGTATCCACCTGCCTCAGCCTCCTGAGTTGCTGGGATTACATGGGTGTGCTACTGTGCAAATCTGTTGGGTTTTTTTGTTGTTGTTTTGTTTTTTAGCACCCAGGACAGCTAAGCTTGTTTGTAAGCAGAGAAAGAGTACTTATAAAGGGAAAGTTTGAAAATGTAATCAAGAAATAATCCTTAAAGGAGCTGAAATGTTTGGTATCAAGATCCAGTGGAGACCTACAGTATCTTTCAAACTAGAGAAGAGAGATTCTCAGAGTTGTTATCTTTGTTAGGTGCTGTCAAATTGTGTCTGACTCATAGTGACCCTCACAGGGGTTTGGGATTTTTGTTTTATTTTGTTTTTTGTTTGTTTGTTTGTTTGTGCTACTGGGGGTTGAACCTAGGGCCTCACACTTGCATGTTTTGCAAGTGCTGGGCCACTGAGCTGCACCCCCAGCCCATTTTTTTTACTTTTTTGAGACAGGGTCTCGCTAAGTTACGCAGACTGCCCCTGGTCTCAAACTTGCGATCCTCCTGCCTCTGCCTCCCAAGCCACTGGGATTACAGGCATGCGCCACCGCACCTGGCTCCCTCATAGGGTTTTCAAAGGCTGATTATTCAGAATTGCCTCAGGAGTGGATTGCCATATCCTTCTCCCATTTTTGTGGTGCTGGGCAACCAACCTGGGACCTCAGAGACTTCAGAGTGTCACGCTACCAACTGAGCTAAATTCCTGCCTTTCTTGGAGTTAGGAGAATAGGAAAAGAAAGAAAATTAGGATGTAGAAAGGTTATACTTCTGGGCACCATGGCACATGCCTAAAATCCCAGTAACTTGGGAGGCTTTGGCAGGAGGATCATGAGTTTGAGGCTAAAGGCAGCCTGTACAACTTAGTGAGACCCTGTTTCAAAAATAAAAAGGGGAAATGGATATGACTAACTGTAAGAGTATTTGTCCTGGGTTCAACCCCCACTACCAGAAGGAATAAAAAGATTTTAAGTTAAGATAAAATTGGAAGAAATCCTTGTTTAGAAGGACCCTAACCTTAGTAAAAATAAGTTATCACATAAAATGGGCTTATCAAAGAAGTGATGTAGAATGACCTGAGTATCTTCATGGAAGAAGGTAATTTTAGAATGAGTTAGAGAATATAATGGTTTAGTAAATTTGCATAAAATTATTCTAAGCAGCAGTGAGAGCCAGGTTATGTACTTGGGCAACATTCTGTCACTAATGTCTGAGAGCTTTTCTTAATTCAAATCAGAGGTTGACAAACTGTGGCTTCCAGGCCAAATACCTTCTGTTTCTGTCTAGCCTGCAAGCTAACAATAGCTTTTATGTTGTTGTAGTTGTTGTTGTTGGGTACTATTGAGTCAGGTCCTATTCATTGAGACCTTCATAGGGTTTTTCAATGGCTGATTATTTCAGAATTGCTTCAGAAGTGGATTGCCATGTCCTTCTCCCGTTTTTGCGGTTCTGGGGACCAGACCCAAGGCCTGAGAGACAGCAGAGCAGCACTCTACCAACTGAGCTAACCCCAGCCCCATAGCTTTTATAGTTTTCAACTATCAGAAAATTACCAAAAGAATAAGGAGTATTTCATGATACCTAAAAATAATATGAAATGCAAATGTTAGTGTGTATGAATTTTTTTGGAGCACAGTCACACTCATTTGTTCACATATTATCTGTGGCTGTTTTCATGCTGCAGCTGCAAGACTGAGTTGTCTCACAGTTGAGAATTTATGGCCCATAAAGCCTACAGTAAGTATGCCTTTTACCTGCAGCCAAACCTCTTTGGCATCCGATCTTGTGAAATCGCAGAGCTGAGCAGCGTCCAGCCTGGTTAGTACTTGGATGAAAGACTGTCTGGGAACACAAGGTACTATAGGCTTGGGAGAAGGACCTGGCAGCCCACAACCAAAAGACAGTTGGCCATTGAAAACCCTCTGAATAGCAGAGAAGCACCGATATAGTGCCGGGCATGAAACAGTGTCAGATAGAGTTTAATCTGTTACACGTAAGGTCATTATAAGTCAGACCCAACTCCATGACACATAACAACAACATCAACAACAACAATGTACTGCTTAGCCTTTTACAGAAGTTTGCAGATCCCCTTATCCAAAGCATTCATGGCAACTTTTCAACAGCTCCAATTAAGTGTCAGTGATCTGTGTCAGTCTTCCCTATGACCATTGACAAGTCTGAGAATGTGGATCACCATTTGTAGATGCTTCCTGGATATCAGCACTTTTCTTTCTCTTGTAGCTTTCTTTTCAGTAAGGATAATCAAACTCTGTACTTCCAAATTTTCTGTATTTTAAATAATTAGAACATCTCATGGTTCATAGGAAAAACATATGTAATATGATGAGACAACTTGGCCAAATTACAAACTGGAACTGTGTGGCCAGAAAACATATAAGGTTACCTCTCATTTTTCTCATTAAAGGCCTTTATTTATTTATTTTTATTATTATTTTTTTTTAATGAAAATATTTTGACCAACTTGAGTTGGGCACTGTGGCTGACACCTGTAATCCCAGGGACTCCAGAGGCAGTGGCAGGAGGATCTCTGGTTCGAGACCAGAAGCAGCCTGCATAACTTAGGGAGATCCTGTCTCAAGATAATAAAAAAGGGGCTGGCAGTGCAGCTCAATGGCAGAGTGCATGATGCCCTGGGTTCAGCCCCCTAGTACCACCAAAAGAAAAAGAAAAAAAGGATTTTGACAAACTTGAAAGCTTCATTTTGTTTAACAGGCGCTCATAAAGTACTTACTATACGAGCACAGTTTTAAGAATTTTACTAATACTATTTCATTTAATTTTCCTTATAACCTAATGAGATTTTTCTGTTATTCTCATTTTATGAATATAGAATCAGACACATAGGTAGTAAAGGACAGGTGTGGAATTGGAACCATACAACCTAGCTTTGGAATTCTCGCTCAATGTTGTATTATGTAAATATTTAAAGTCACATGACATAAAAAATACTTCAGTCTCATGACTCTTCAAAATCACTGGAGACACTTTTTGAATTGTATAATATAGGTTTTCCAGAACATGTCATTTTCACTGCTATCTTATTTTATATTTTACTGTTTGGATTTCTAGATGATACATACTGTGGTTGAATTTTCATCTTCAGCCACAAATGTCCTTTCAAATAAATTATTTTATTTATTTATTTTTTGGTACGTTTGTGATCTTCAAAAAATAACCACTTATGTCTCGTCTAAAAATCTTTAAAAATTGTTTTCAATGCACTCATAAAGGCTGTAGTCTAGAAGTAAATATTAAATCTGTGTTAAATGTCTTTGCTTCCATTTTTTACTGATTGCTTCAAATAAACAAAAAAAATTGCATTGTTTATAGTCTTTGTAACCCATGTATTTTACTTTTTGAAATAAAGTAATGAGTGATTTTTTCAATGGAAAAGACTATAAGGACATCAATAAATGATGACACGCCCTTTGTGTTTTAAGAATAATTTAGGGGACAGGACTTTTCTTATATTCATGTATAGACTAAGTATTGGTAAAGGATAGAATCATCTTTGTGAAAAGCAAGGGAAACAACAATTCTCTTTAGCATTCTGTACCATGCTCTGATGGCCTGAATCTTAAACCCCAAACGCAAAACAAAGATTTTCCTCTTCTTATGGAGAACCTTGTGTACTTCTTTTTGTGCAGTGCCCTTAAGTGTTTTCTTCTTTTTTCACCTTTCAGTCATGTGCTTTGTCGCCAATATCTTCCTGCTTTAGTTGTCTCTATCAACACTTACTCTTGTTGGAAATTGGGTATATGATACTTGATTTTTTAAGTTTATTTTAAAATTTTCTCTCTTTTGTATACAGCATACTATAGCATAAGAGCCCAGAAATTTGAGGCAGACCTAGGTGCAAATTCTAACCTTGCTATTTACTTGAGCAAGTTATTAACTTCTCTGAGTCTCAGTCTTTTTTGAGAAAAGAATAACCCTAAATATTGTGGTGGGATGATTGAGTATGTGTCTGTGTGCACGTGTATGGAAAGCAAGTAGAAACACAAGACTCTTTTCCTTTGCATTGGTCTCTATAAATGCCAATTTAAGTTTCATCTTGTTGTTAGGTGCCGTTGAGTCGGTATCCGACTCATAGTGACCCTCAGAGAGTTTTCAGTGGCTGACTGTTTTTCAGGATTGCCTTGGGAGTGGATTGCCAGGCCCTTCTCCCATTTTTGCGGTGCTGGGAATTGAACTCAGGACCTCAGAGACTGCAGTGCAGCACTCTACCAACTGAACTAAATCCCAGCCCCGAGTTTCATCTTAGTAAAGGCCTTTAGAGTTCACAACTGCTTTTATTACAGGTCTCTCACAGCCCACTTGGGTCATTGTTACAGTAGCTAGTAAAAGAATAGGAATAGGAGGCAAAGCAGTCGTTAATAAACCATATTTCTAAAGAGGAGGAGCCATACTCTCTGTTGGAGAACATAGCAAAAATGTAGGGAAAAATGTGAGACCCAAGAAAACATTTAAGAAGGAAAGACATTTATTCAAAATAATTTCAGTGTAGGCTAAGAAGTTTAATTCTTTTCATTCAACTATTATTGTTTTTAATTTCTCTGATTACCAGTATATGAGGTTCCTTGTTATTTTATTTTCATCCTGAAGTGTTTATAGCCATAAGTAGGTGGTTAAATCAATAGCTAAGTATGTAGACTTTTTCCTAGAATTTTATAAGCTTCTCATTTGATGAACAGCTGTAGAAAATAAAAATATGATCATAACATGATATATGTTTACTGAATGCCTAACTGGCATAATATATTTAATATCTACTTTGGAAGTCCTAAGGTAGTAGTTTTCAGAAAAACTAGTATGTATTCATTTAGCCTGTTAAGCCTGAGATAAAGTAATGAGAAAGTTAACCTAACAAAATGATTGACTTCTTCTCATTATTATGTGTTTCTTTTTCACCTGTGTGTTGCGTGTCCTCATGATAGACTTCATTATGTTCTTGTGGATAGGCAAATAAGTCATACTTAGATTCCTAAAATTGTGTGTCAATTCTGAAATAATTTTAACTTACTACAAAACTTACATTCTGTCTTGTTACACTGTTTGCTTTCTATTTTGCTTTTGTGTTTTGAAAATGTTTTTACAATGTTGTCATGTCTCTTTCTACCACCTTAATCATGATCCAAACTGTACATTTTTAGAAACTTTAATCTTTCTTGCATCTCAGTCATACCTAACCTATAATCATTTTGGTTTTTCTTTTCTTCTTTCCCTATAATTTGTTTTCATCTTACACTGACACCTAAACCTAGACATAATAATCTTAACTCACTGGTTTTGTCATACTTGAGTAGAGATTGCCCCTCATGAGATTAGTTTTTGATACTGTAATGTTATCTGTCCTGCCTTTAACCTATTTAGCAGTTTAAATTTTATAACACTTAAAAATCTTATAGTTAAAAGAGTAGAAAGAAGGAGGGAGGGAACTAGCAAAGGGAAGCAAAGATTGCAGAAAGTGGGATGAGGAGGGGAATCAGTGTAGAAGGATAAAGGGGGAGAGGATAATCTCAATATAAATGATGCAACTTCTTGAGTACATGGGAAAAATAGGGGACTATAACCCAAATATGCATATGACTTTTACTACACATTAGTCAAAAGGTTCCATAAACCTTGTAAAAGTTGATGAAAGTGTAACCAAAAGTGATGCAATAGTTGGATAATGGAAAAAGTCAATGCTGTATTACTCTTTGGGAGAAGGACCTGGCAACCAACTCCCCCAAAACCAATGAGACATTGAAACCCCTAAGAATGGCAGAGAAGCACTAACAATAGTGTTTAACCTGTTATATGTAGGGTCACTATGAGTCAGACACCAACTCCACGACACCTAACAACAACAACATATTACTCTGTACCCCACCACCATTTACCAATAAAGGGAGGGGGAAAAAAAACCTTATACTTACTTTGACTCCATCCAGTAAAGATTTATTATGAATTTATAATGTGCCAAGTAATATACTTAGATACTAGGAATCCAATGATGGATTGAACAACATTTCCACACTCAAGTAAGTTATCTTTTAGTAGTACAAGGCATCATGACAAGCATTTTACTTGTGTTAGCTCATTTAATCACCCAGAACTCAATATGACATTTTTTCCCCTTGATTTTTATTCATTAGGTCTAAGGTAGAGCCATGACATTTCAAGTTCTCAGAAGTTCCACAACTGAGTCTCATGGTCCTCTTTGGTTGGGCTAGTTAAAAATCAAGATCAGGAATAATGCTCTTAAAGCAAAATGTCTAATGAATGATCCAGGTCTATCATGAAACCACCTTGGTTGGAAGACCCAATAGTCTGATTTCTAGGTCCCTGTTCAGGAGTTTCCTAGAGTTCTTAGGTAATTCTTTAGCACATTTTCAGAACACTGATATGTTTGTTTGTTTGTTTGTTTGTTTGTTTGTTGAGACAGTGTCTCACTTTGTATCCTAGGCTGGCCTTGTACTTGAAAACAGTCCTCCTTCCTCAGCTTCCTAAGGTGCTACTGTTTATTACCAGACACTATTTTCATAAAGACATCCCCCTAAAAGTGGTTTTTTTTGTTTGTTTGTTTGTTTTTCGGTACTAAGAGATTGAACCCAGGGCCTCATGAATGCTAGACAAGTGCCCTACCACTGAGATGAACCCCCAGGCCACTCTCTGTTTTTTTATTTGGAGACAGAGTCTCACTAAGTTGTACTGTTTTTGTCCTTGAACTCTTGATCCTCCTACCTTAGCCTCCCATGTCACTTGGATTACAGGCATGCATGATGGTGCCTAGTGAAAGTGCTTTTTCTAATGACTTTTGTTGTTGTTGTTGTTGTTGTTGTTAGGTGCTGTCAAGTCAGTATCCGATTCATAGCGACCCTCATAGGGTTTTCAATGGCTCTTTCGGGATTGCCTTGGGAGTGGATTGCCATGTCCTTCTCCCATTTTTGCAGTACTGAGAATTGAACTCAGGACCTCAGAGACTGCAGCACAGCACTCTGCCAACTGAACTAAATCCCAGCCCACAATGACTTTTTTAGATTTGGTTTATATATTTTGATTTTTTCCTTAATGCAGGCCAATAATCAGATATATCGAAAGTAGTGTGGAACAGAGTTTTGAGTGCTGCAACACTAAAATATTCTCAATTCAGAAGATGAGTCAAGCTGAATTTTAAGCATTTGTTGTCTTGTTGCTACAAAAGAGAAAACTGTGACCTACTCAAACATTGTTATAAAATGTTTTACTCTAATTTTTTTCTCACGCATGCTTTGATATATTTTAAGGTAAAATTCTTTTCATTATTTTTTTGGTTTTTACTGTTAACTTAAAATTTTTTATTTTTATTAGTAATTTTTAGTTTGCAACTTAATGAGTTTCATTATGACATTTCCATACATGCATATCATTGTACATTGCTCATGTTTACCTCTTCCATTGATTACCCTCTCATGATTCCCCTCCCCCAATTTCCTTCCTCCCCACCAAGGTCCCCCTTCTGCTTCTATATCTTGTTTGTGTGTGTGTTTATATATACACTATATATGTATGTATATAAATCCAGATTTTGCCTTTGAGAGCAAAACATGATATTTCTGTTTTCTCCATTACCCTTTCTTATTGCTCTCTTTCCCCGTTTAGTCCCTTTTCTCTCCCTACATAATCCCTTTCCATTTTCATGGCCTATATATTAAAATATTAAATACATATTGAAGTCTAGCATCCACTTATGATAGAAAACATGATATTTGTCTTTGTGAGTCTGATTTACTTCACTTAAAATGATGATCTCTAGTTCTGTATAGTTTCTATAGTTTCTCTTATTGTTGATTTCTAGTTTTATTCCTTTATGATCCCATAAGAGATAAGAAATTAATTTCAGTTTTTCTATATTTGTTAAGACTTGAGTTATGGTGTAAAATGTGATCTATTTTAGAGAAAGTTTCATAGACTGAGAAGAGTGTGTATTTTTCAGTTTTTAGATGGAATATTCTGTAGATGTCTACTAAGTTCAATTGATCTATTTTGCTATTTAATTTGGATGTTTCTTTGTTGATTTTTTTAAATCTGGGTGTCCTATCTATTGATGAGATTGGAGTATTAAGTCACCCACTATTATTTTATCTGAATCTATCTGTCCCTTTATGTCTAATAGTGTTTGTTTTATGAAATTGGGATCATCGATATTTGGTGCATATATATTTACAATTGTATCTTCTTGATGAATTGTTCCTTTTATTAATATATAGTGATTTTCTTTATATCTTCTAATTTTAGCATGAACTCTTCTTCGTCTAAGGATGGCTTCTCCTGCTTTTGTTTGTTTGTTTGTTTGTTTCTATTTGCTTGGTATATCAATTTCTATCTTTTCAGTCTCAGTGTGTACTTGCCAGTGAACTGTGTTTCTTGCAGACAAAAAAAAATGTTGGATCTTCTTTGTAATCTAATCAGCCAACCTATGTCTTTTAACTGAATAGTTAAAACCATTTATATTTAGGGTTTGCAGATTCTGGCAATTGTATTGGATATTTTCCTGGTTAGTTTACCTACTATTTTTAAGTTTCATTCTTCCTTATTTATATTCCAGGTTTTCTGGCTTTCAGAGTTATACATGATTGATTCTTTCCTAGTTCTCATTAGTTTATCTGTTCCTCTCATGAAATTTATTCTTTCCTACAGTTTTCTGATTAAAATTGCCTTTCTTCCTCCTCTGTGTATATGATTCCTTTAAATACATTCTGCAAGGCAGGCTCGGTGATCATGACCCTCTTTGGTACGTGTTTGTCTTGTAGTTGTTTGGAGCAGTTGATTCAAGTCCAACTCATACTGACCCTATGTACAACAGAAAGAAACACTCTCTGACACTGTGCCAGGCACACAATCTTTGTTATGTTTGAACCCATTGTTCTAGCCACTATATCAATCCATCTAATTGAGAGTCTCTTCCTTTTTTTCATTAACCTGCCACTCTCCAAAACATGATGTCCTTCTCCAGGGATTGGTTCTTCCTGATGACATCTCCGAAATACCTAAGACACAGTCTAGCCATCCTTACTTCCAAGGAGCACTCTGGTTGCACTAGGACAGATCTGTTGGTTCTTTTAGTAGTCCATGATACATTCAGTATTCATCTTCAGCACCATATTTCAAAAGCAGCAGTTCTTCTGTCTCCCTTATTCGCTGTCCAGATTTCACAAGCATAAAGATGTCACATTGAAGGCAAAGGTGCGTCTGACTCATGCCGTGGTATTTTCAGTGGCATCATATGGTTGTGAAAGCTGGACATTGAACAAGAGAGACAGAAAAAGAATTGATGCTTTTGAATTGTGGTGCTGGAGACGTCTATTGAATATACCATGGACTGCCAGAAGAACCAACAAATCTGTCCTAGAAGAAGTACAACCAGAGTGCTCCTTGGAAGCAAGAATGGCCAAACTGCATCTTACATATTTCAGACATGTAGTCAGGAGAGAACAATCCCTGGAGAAGGACATCATGTTTGGAAGAGTGGCAGGTCAACGCAAAAGAGGAAAACCCTCCACCAGATGGATTGACACAGTGTCTGCAACAATGGGCTAAACCATAAATAAGATCGTTTGCCTGGCACAGAATCAGCAAGTGTTTCGATCTGCTGTACATAGATAGGGTCGCTATGAGTCAGACTCGACTCCACGGCACCTAACAACAACAACAATGATGCAATGGAAAATACCATGGAATGAGCCATGTGCAACTTCGTCTTCAATGTGACATCTTTACTTTTCATCACTTTAAAGAGGTCTTTGCAACAGCTTTTCCTAATGCAATGAAACTTTTGATTTCTTGACTGCGGCTTTCACAGGTGTTGATTGTAGAACCAAGTATAGCAAAATCTTGGACAACTTCAATATTCCCTCCATTTATCATAAAGTTGCTTAATGACCCATTTTTGAGGATTTTTGTTTTCTTGATTTTGAAGTACAATCCATACTGATGGCTGTGTTCTTTGATCTTCATCAGTACATGTTTCAAATCCTCTTCACTTTGAGCAAGCAGAGTTGTGTCTCCTGCATTACACATGTTAATGAGTCTTCCTCCAATCCTGATGCCACGTTCTTCTTCATAAAGTCTAGCTTCTTGGATTATTTGCTCAACATAAAGATTTAAGAAGTCTGGTAAAAGGATACATCCCTGATGCACACCTTCCTCAACTTTAAACCAAGCAGTGTTGCTTTGTGTTTGAAAGACTGCCTCCTGGCCCACGTACAGATTCCTCATGAGTACAATTAAGTGCTCTGGTATTCCCATTCTTTGTAACATTATCCATAATTTGCTGTAATTCACACAGTCAAGTGCCTTTGCATAGTCAATAAAATATAGACATCTTTTTGGTATTCTGTTCTTTCAGCTAATATCCGTCTGACATTAGCAATGATGTCCCTGGTTCCACACCCTCTTCTGAATCTGCCTTGGTTTTCTGGCAGTTCCCTATCTTTATATTCTGTTTTGAGTGATCTTGAGCAAAATTTTACTTGTGTGAGATATTAATGATATTGTTTGATAATTTACACATTCTGTTGGATCCCCTTTCTTGGGAATAGGCACAAATATGGATCATTTCCAGTCAGTTGACCAGGTAGCTGTTTTCCAAATCTCTTGACATAAACATGTTAGCACCTCCAGTGCTGCTTCTGTTTGTTGAAACATCTCTGTTGGTATGCCAACAATTCCTGGAGCCTTGTGTTTTGCTAGTTCACCTTCAAGGTAGTTTCCAGGTCTTCCTTCAGTACCATTGATTCCTGATCATGTGCACCCTCTTGAAATAGTTGGCCATCCACCAATTCTTTTTGGCATAATGACTGTGTGTATTCCTTTCATCTTCTTTTAATGTTTCCTGCATTGTTTAATATTTTCTCTGTAGAATCCTTCACTATTCCCACTGAGGCTTGAATTTTTTCCTTCAAATCTTTATACTTGAGAAAAATACAGTGTCTTCTTCCCTTTTGGTTTTCTCTCTCTAGCTCTTTGCACATGTCATTATAATGTTTGCTTTTGTCTTTTTGAGGTTCCCTTTGAAATCTTCTGTTTAGTTACTTAACTTTGTCATGTCTTCCTTTTATTCCAGTTGCTCAACCTTCAAGTGTAAGTTTCATGTGAACAGTTTTGTGCTTGTCATAGAAGGTCTTTATTTCTCCATCATTTTTTAAATGATAACTTTTTTGGATACAATAATCTTCCTTGACAGTTATTTACTTTCAGGTTTTTAAATATATCATTCCATGCTTTCCTGGATTTTAGAGTTTGTGCTGAGAGGTGTGATGTTTTTATGATAGGTGTGGCTTTATAAGTAAATTGGTATTTATCTCTTGCAGCTTTTTAAATTGTTTCTTTTTTCTGTAGTCTTAGCATTTTAACTGTAATGTTCCCTGGAGAGGTTCTTTTCCAGTCCTGTCTATTTTGTGTTCTTAAAGCTTCTTATGGTTGGATGTCCATTTCTTTCTCCATATTTGGGAGATTATCTTCTATAATTTCATTGAGAGGGCTTTCTATGACCTTAGTTTTTATCTCAGCTGCTTCTTCTACTCTCTGGATTCTTAGATTTGGTCTCTTAATCATGTCCCTGAGTTCTTGGAACTTGTGCTCATGTTCCTTTATTTACTTTTTCCTTTACTGATATCTGAATGTAGTATTTCCTGAACTTTGTCTTCCAGCCCTGATATTCTTTCTTCTGCTTGATCTAGTCTATGATGATGTTTTCCACTGTGTTTCTTATTTGATTTATTGAGTTCTTTATTTCCATCATCTGTTTGAGGTTTGTTTTTGTTTTTTTTTTCTTCAGGATTTCAGTTTCCTTGCTGAATTTCTCATTCATCTTTATCTTTTATATTGGTTACTTTTTTAAAATCTAGGTCCTGAATTGATTTCTTTACTTTATTAATCTGCTTATTCATGTCTCTTTGAAATCATTGCCCATTTTTACAAGTAGACTTTTGAATTATTTGTCTGACATTTCAACCATATCAGTATCTTTGTGTTCAATACTGAAGAATTATTGGTCTTTTGGAGGAGACATATTTCCTTGTTTTTTCATATTTCTTGTGTTTTGGTTTTGTGATTTGTACATCTGTTGGGACCTTATATTTATCTAAGGACTTTTATCTTCAAATACCCGTAGAACTTTTTTTTTTTTTTTTTTTTTTTTTTTTTTTTTTTTTTTTTTTTTTTTTTTTTTTTTTTTTTTGGCTTTATAAGATGGCCAAGTATTACTGTGTATTGTTTATTTTATTAATGACTTCACATATTTTATTTGGTCATGGTATGATAGATGCATTGAATTACTCTAAATGCATGCTTGAAATGCTTATAAATCCATGGTACAGTTGTTAAACATACTCAGCGTTTTTAGCTCAGAAAAAAAAAAATCTTACATTCATTTAAGAATTGGCTTGTAAGCCAAAAATGACAGATGTAATATTACAGCTGAGAAGTGAACTAGTTGAAAAAATCATCAAAATGGCAGAATCATTTGGACAAATACCCAAACGCCTTTTAAATTCTTTTCTCATGCCCTATTGTAATCATTGCTATAACATTCATGGTGGTTTTATAAGTTTTCCTTTCCTGATTGCTTTTCAGTTTGGAAATTTTCACTACTGAAAAGAACAGATTTATTTCAATTCTGTTTCTCTGTAATTTCATATATGTATTTTAAACTTCTGTAATTGATCCTTTATTTCTTATTAAAAGTAATTTTGATTTAGCATCTAAGTATATATTTTAAATTTTTTAAATATAGAAATAACTAAAAAGTGATGGAAAGCATTTGGTGGAATAATAGATACCATTAGT
>VMDO01023968.1:0-10903 GCA_007922755.1 Pedetes capensis
ATTTCTTATCTGAAACAAGTTTTAAGCTAGCCTCTATGTGAACTGTTAAGATTTATAAGAATCAGAAAAGACTGAAGATATAAGGCAAATGATTGTGTATGAATGGTGATCATAAAAAGCAGTTCACTAGGCAACTCTTGAGTGTTTTGATCTAGCAATAGAAACATAATGAAGATAAGTTGATGGACAGAAAGGAACTTGTATTTAAAGCATTTCCAAGAGCTCTTTCATTAAATATATATATAACAGATTCCCTTCATCCAATTCTTTCCTTGCCTGTTCTCAACAACTAAGAGCTCAGAAGAAATTATAAGTAAACAGGGAAATATAAACTAAGGGCTGCTAGTTTAGGTATCAGTTCCAATGTGTATACTATACTGAATGGTTCATGTTTTAAACAGGGTTGCAAAAAATCACAATTGTGGGATAAAGATATTGTTTATTGGTGGTTGGTTTTAGTGAGTCCTTTGGGTAGTCAATATACTAAAATTAAATACCTCCTAATATTAACAATATGAAGTTAATCTTGTGCAGTTTAACTCTTTGCCTCTGGTAGTAAAATGTTCATGTAATTGGCATCAACAGTGAAATTATACAATTAATTATGTGTTGCTGGGGGGCTCTTCTATTTGGCTCATGATTATTCTCTCAGTGGTATGTAAAGTTCAATGACTGGCCAGTGAAAGATACTTACAATAGCTAAGGATTAGATTGGATTATATATAGCCTGGTAGAAATATAAATGCTTGAGCAACAGCAGGAAATAAAAGATAGTATGTGGGAGGAGGGGAGACCTTAACTGAAATACACAAGAGGATATGGCAAAAAAGAGCATCCAGGCTAAGTTTGATGAAAGGAGATTAGAGAAAAGGACAGGTTAGTAAGAGTTTTGCCTTTCCTAAAGGTTATAATGGTTTATTTCTGGCTAATATGGCATGCAGATGCTTTTAAATTTCAAGTTTTCATCTCTATTCTTATCAAGGAGTATTGATGACTTTTAAGCCCTCTCCAAAAGTGAGGCAGTTTCCGACATCCAGGAACAAATAAAATATATCAAACCAATTAATGTAGACCAATGCAGAAGAGTAGGTTGTGAATAAGATACTTAGCTGGGGAAAAACTTAAAGGTAGAGAATGAATTTCTAAGTAGATCCAATGTTTAGATGAGTAAGTATCATGTCTGTTTACAACAATGTTCCCTACCACATATGTAGTGATAAATTCTCTATTATTTTCTTTATATAGATAGGTAAATTTAAGAAAAATGGATAGTTTCAAGTTAGTTACTTAACAAATAATGATTTCTAAAAGATGCTGAGAACAGAAAACAAAACAGAAGCCTTCCTTTCCATCATAGTCTCAACAGTTCAAAAAAGTGGGACATAAATAGAAATTCACTTCTTCCTCAGTCTATCACATCTTCCTTTACATCATCTCCATGCATGAAGGCATTTATTATGAGCAAAGAAATGGCACTGAAAGGGAATATAAACAACTTTCCCATGTTTGTGACATACTTAATTCTTACTCCAAAATTTTATGAAGCTCAGAAAGTAATGGTAGAATTATATGTTGCCACAAATACTTCCCCCACGTGTCTTTTAGCTTGTAGTGCTGTGGGGGCTTGAGTGTTGGTGTGATACTGGGAGCTATGTTAAAAGTATCTCAGATACTAGCAGGGCCACCTATGGTGGACAGGATTCAGCTGAGCTTCCAGATCAAGACAGACTAGGGAGAAGAACCCAGAAGCCCACTGCTGAAATAATTAGCTATTGAAAACTCTATGAATAATAGCAGTGAAGAACTATCAAATATAGTGCCCAAAAATCAGCCCCCCCCAAGACTGGAAGAAATGACTGGGAAAGAGTTGCTTCCTCAAAGTAGAGTTGACCTTAATGATGGAAACGGATGAAAGTCCCTGGGACTTCCTTTTGCTGATGTGGCATGAATCAAAATGAGAAAAAACATAGTGGCTGCAACATTTGGCTCAAACATAAAAAGATCATGTGCATGGCACAGTGTTGGGTCGTGTTTCATTCTGCTGTACACAGGATCTATATGAATTGGGTATTACTTGATGGCACCCTGAAAGACATATACTTATACCTTCGCAGGTGAAGATTCACTCTTGCATGAAAATCTTCAGATTGCTAGAGACTAATTCTAAGACTGCAATGCTAATCTTTACTGAATTGTCAATATCCTTTATATGCTCATCATATATCTTCACAAGTACATACGGCATTGTGACAAATTGAAGAGCCTGTTAATGCTGCTTTCACTGTGTGTCTCATTTTGGAACAAACAATTCTGGAAAAGCTCCCAGATTATGCAGCTACCCCTCTAGCTTCCACTTTAGGGGATGCAATTGTATAGCGACGACATGAGAATTAGTATATTATACTTTCCCTCTTTGGGTAGCATGGGGTTATTTTCCTCACCTTAACATGAAAGAAAAATATGTAATGTCTGAGTGGAAAAAGTTACAAAAGCTGAGATAGCAATTATATGAAGGAAGCTTGCATTAGGAATAGGCTTACGGAAAGATATGCTCTCCCCCCTAGAGCCTGAATACAGAGAGGGTGAAGGCACTTTCTCATTATATCAGCTTTCTATAGTTTCTACTCCTGCTTGCCCACCTTTCATTTCTTTTATTTTCTTATTTTGCTTTGTACAGTACAAATGGCAGCTATAGTCTACAAATATTAACATTGTCGGCTTGGCATCAAGAGAGTTAAACTATGGAGAAACCCCTGGGGAAGTATTTTCTGGCTCATTCCAGTTCAGCATCTAATTACATGGGGTGCTATGGTCCCACAACTATGGTCAGAAATTCAGAAACAACTTTCTCTAAAGCAGTAGTGCCTATATACTTACCTGAGATCTGTACTGGGCAATGATAAAGTGTCAGGGGCCTATGGTAAAATGCCCAAAATAGAACAATGTAGGATTTTGTCCCTAAATCTACATATTTAAAAAAATTCTATTTTTAGATCCTTCGTGTACTTAAAAAGTATATTTATTATTTTTACAATTAATATGCAAATTTCATTCTATCACAGCATTCACACAGAAAAGTGTACATATTACAGTGTAGCTAGTTCCACAAACTTTCCCA
Organism: Pedetes capensis; assembly: GCA_007922755.1. Taxonomy (NCBI): domain Eukaryota; kingdom Metazoa; phylum Chordata; class Mammalia; order Rodentia; family Pedetidae; genus Pedetes; species Pedetes capensis. The sequence goes on from VMDO01023968.1 coordinate 3,119, forward strand.
AGGAAAATGTCAGGGCACCTAGCATTCAGATCAAGAAATAAAGAATTACCCAGACAACAGAAACCTTTTCTTGCCCCTATTAATCATGACTTCTTACAAAAGTAACCACCATCAGATCTGAACCCTTAATATGTCTGATTTGAGTTTTAAAAATGGATCCAAACAATACATATTCTCTTCGGTCTCGACTTCTTTTATGTCACACTATGCTCATATATATTTTTTCTTTTTTGTGGTATTGGAGGGTGAACCCACCCACAATATTGTACAATCTAGGTAAGTGCTCTACCATGAAGCTTCTCCATCAGCTCCCTGTATTTTCATCTACCTATTTTATTTTATGAAATGTCATTAGGAATATAATTTGATTTTTAAAATACCTTATGCTGCCCTCCCCATTAATTTTTTGGATTTTTTAAATTTAGAAATTGAATGTCATAGGAATCAATGCTCTTGATCATTTATCCTTTTTAAATCTTATCTAAAACTCAGAATCATCCTGAATTTAACTACTTATATGAATGGGTGAGTCATCCTGAAATATCTGATTAAATGGAGTTCCAAGGAGGAGTACAGATTTTAAAACAACATTTTCTGATGTCAGACCAGAACTTTGTTATTATACAATAATGCTATCTTATGGCTGTATAGCAACTTGTACTGTAGAAACTGCTTTCATTATTATCTAACTTGTACTGTACTATATATACCCCGGGGGGAGCTGCTGGGATTTAGCTCAGTTGGCAGAGAGCTGCTCTGCAGTCTCTGAGGTCCCGAGCTTGATTCCCAGTACTGTAAAAATCGGAGGACATGACAATCCCCTCCAGAGGCAATCCTGAAACTATCAGCCATTGAAAACCATATAAGGGTCAATATGACTCAGACACGACTTCATGGCACCTAACAACAACAACAACAACAACATACTCTGAGGCTTGAAGGAGTATTTTTCTGTAAGTGTGATAGATTCATCAATAGCTTGAGGGATAGTAAAGCTGGTGTCAGAAAAATGTAAGGACAAGAGTGCATAGCATCTGGCACTTAGTGGGCCCTTCTTAAGTGTCTGTTGAATGAAGTAAAGGGCTTTGTTTCATTATTACTAGATAGACCTTACATAGATTTTTAATTTTTATATTTCCTTATAAGCAGTTAACAAGGTACCAAGGAGATGGTGAAAACAGAATTGAGCAATAATATTAATTCCCCACATAGTTAAGTATTTACGTCCCATATATGTATACCTATCTATAAGTCTGGGAGAAGGACCTGGCAATCCACTCCCAAGGCAATCCCGAAACAGTCAGCCATTGAAAACCCTATGAGGGTCGCTATGAGTCAGATACTGACTTGATGGCACCTGACAACAACAACACATCCATAAGTCCATTGTACTTATGGATTTAATATTAACTGCTCAGTTGATAGAGTGTATTGCTAAACTGATACAGTGACGCTCTGCACTCTCTGAGGCCCTGGGTTAATCCTCAGCACCTCAAAAATGGGAGAAGGACTTGGCAGCCCATTCCTGAGAACAATCCCAAAAGAATCAGCCATTGAAAACCCTGTGAATATCAGAGAAGCACTGACAATAGTGCCAGGCATGGCACAGTGTTGAGGAGTGTTTCATTCTGTTGTACATAGGATCTCTATGAATTGGGCCTGATTTGATGGCGCCTAACAATAGCTGACTATTGGTGATCAACCACAACATCCATAGAAATGAATTACTGTTTATATTTTGTTGATTTGTAACTTTGCTGAGACACATGTTGAAATTTTATTTGCTGAGTGACAAAGTATGGACGTAGGATAGGTCTAACTTTTAAAAATTGTTCTTATCTTCGCCTAGAGTAATGCCATCTTTACTTTATGACATTTAATGAAGGTGAGGTTTGCAAATATAATACCCATAAATTTGGTGATTAATGGTGGTCTTAGAATTTAAGCCTTAGGAATGCTGAGAATCTAATGCATTTTCTCTTATTTGTGACTTACTGTAAGTATACAATATAACCCCATTAGAGATAAAAAAAAATTTGTGAGAGAAATGTTTATGTATGCTATTTAGTTATGTGTTAGGGCAAGTGGTTTAACATATTTGGTATTTACTTTTCTCCCCTATAAAACAATAAAGCAGTCCCAAATTACTAAGTTATTTTCTAGGTATAAAAATCATTCATTATTAGTTATTACCTATCTCTGACAGTTTAGATTATTTTCTGCCATTTCCACTGTAAGAAGGAAACTACCCTGCCATTCTATTTATGTCAGGCTTGGCCACGTGATTTGCTTTAGGCAATGGAATGCCAGTGGTCTTGACAGGAGCATAGGCCATAAGTACTTTTGGGAGGGTAGGCTTAGTTCCTTCTCTGGTGATCCATTATGAAAAGAGTATTCTGGTGACCCTTTATCTTAGGCCCAAGTAAAGTCATATATAGCATATCTTCATCCAACATGTATTGCAGAGCCTAGTTCAGTAACAGACATCTTGAAGAGCAGCTACCTAGCCAAAACAAGCCTGGATAAGCTCAAATACAAGCAATCTAAATATCTGTGGTCTTAAGCCATAATGTTTTGGGGTGACTTGTATCTCAGCATCATTGTGATAATAGTTGATTAGGACACTATCATACATGCATCATATATGAAAAAATATTGATATAACTTTTCTTCCTGTTGTTGTTGTTGTTAGGTGCCATCTAGTCAGTATCCGACTCATTAGCGACCCTCATAGGGTTTTCAATGGCTGACTATTTCGGGATTGCCTTGGGAGTGGATTGCCAGGTCTTTCTCCCATTTTTTGCGGTGTTGGGAATTGAACTCGGGACCTCAGAGACTGCAGCGCAGCGCTCTACCCACTGAGCCAAATCCCAGCCCACTTTTCTTCCTAGCTCCACCATATTTTGATTTAAACTCAAGGTGGCTTATTAAAAAAATCCAGCATATTTTGGGTGAGAACCCAACATGAATGTGTACTCGGCATTTATAGAGTTATGAATGCATAGCTCCTAAATATCTCTATAAAATTTAAGAATCTACCATTATAGGGGCCTTAGTGGAACACAAGGCCCTGACTACCACCACAACAGAGACCAAATTCAAGATATTTATTGCTCTACCCCGTGGCAGTTAGAATCTAGATCTGTTATATAAGCTTGCCGTATAACAGGAATAATTATGTTATATTAAATGGTAAAATAATATCCAAGTTTCCAGACATCATGATCCACTAATAGTCTTGAATTTTAAGAAGGGTGTATGCATATTTCATGTTAGACCTGAAGAATGAGTGAGCCAGAGAGAACACAAAACACTTGATAATTTGCAAACTGATTCAATATTGTTAGTGCAGAGTTTGGAATGGTTATAGGTCATGCTGCAAGTAATAAACAGTGAGGTTGATCAGATGAATGGTGGTCATGTTATGCTTTATGATGCCCAATTAGTGATTCTGTATTTTATTTTTTGGGAAATGAGATTATAGTACTAAAACTCTTATACTTTAGGAAAATAATTCTGGATGAAAGATAATTTGGAGCAAAGAAAGGACAAGCATTGAAGACAACTGAAATTAATGCTGGAACTATCTGTTTCAGAGTCTAATGTAGTAAACTAAGACCTAGAATAGAAATAAGAATGGTTAAAAATGGACAAATATGAGAGTCTGAAAAGCTTCCTGTAATTGTTAAGCAAATGATTTGATTTCTTCATAATGAAAAAGACTACATTTAGGCTACAGAACCTTGCAATAAATTGTTTTAAGCTCTTAGAGAACCTTATTACTTTTAACCTAAAATAGTAAAAGAAAAATATCCTGCCTTTCTGTGATATGAGGCTAAAGAATCTTGCCCACAAAATTGAGACAAAACTAAATATTTTAACTAAAGTAAGCACTAAAATGATTTCACATTAACTTAAAAATCCGTTTAAGGAGAAGACTACAAATTGTATGAAGTATCAAGCTCCAAAATAGAAATTGTTTTTGTTGTTGTTGTTGTTGTTAGGTACCATCCAATAGGGTCCGATATATAGTGACCCTCATAAGGTTTTCAATGCCTGATTGTTTTGAGATTGTTTTGGGAATTGGTTGCCACATTCTTCTCCCAAAAATAGAAATAACAAATGAAAATCAACTTTCTATTGATAACTTATAGTTTAAACATATTAATCTAAGTACCAAACTGATATAAATATCTAGTGGGCAGATCTGATGTATATTTTATATTGGATAAGTGTTTGTACCACCTTAATGAACATACCAGCTTAGACATAACTAAAATTTACAGGATGCAATTCTCTACCATAATGCTGATTTCAGTAGAGAATGATTTCTAGAACTCACTTCATTATTATTTGTTCTCATTGTACCTACCTTTTTCCAATGATTACATTGCCTGGAGCGGTAGCCCTGTGGCATCCGATCCTGTCAGATCTCCGAAGCTAAGCAGCATCAGGCCTGGTTAGTACCTGGATGGGAAACCACCTGGGAACACCAGAAGCTATAGGCTTGGGAGAAGGACCTGGCAACCCCTTCCCAAAAATCAATCTGCCATTGAAAACCCGATGAACAGCAGAGAAGCACTGACAATAGCATTTCCTCTGTTGTACAGAGGGTAGCTATGAGTCGGATACCGACTCGATGGCACCTAACAACAACAACAACGATTACATCTGTCCCTCTTTTTTCTCTTTTTTTCCATGGAGAATACTGAAATAAATGTAAGAATTCTTGAGAATTGTTATAATCAGTCAGTAGAATGAAAGTGTTACCTACCCTTGCCGGTCCTTGTACATTTTGTTCACTTTATCCCACTGGGAATCAAGCTGTGAGAGAGCTTCCTGTAGCTTTATCTTTTCCACAGGTGTGGCACTTTGCAATGCTGCTGGTTTCTTGTTATGAATAATATCAATTCGACCTGAGATTTGTTGCAGGCTGTCTTTTACATTCTGTAATATTGAAATTTTCAAACAAGTAAAAATTAAATCAACTTTCTGTGGAAAGAGAAAAAGAAAGAGCTATAGAAATAACTGTCTTGCAAAACTTTTTTTAAAAATTGTTAGAGTATATTAATTATACAAAATAATGACTGGGTTTCACAATAATTATTGACTTTTCCAATTATTAGCCATGAAGTCCATTGACTTCAACATGCATAAATCCAATGAGTAATATATCATCCTCATCTTGATATAGTTGATTATCCTCGTCAACTTACAACTGCCCTGTTTTGGCTTTTATAACCTGAGCTCATCTGTTTTTGATTGTTTCTACTTCCTTTATTTTCAGTACTGGGGAATTGAACCTAGGGTCTTGAACATACTTTACAGGTGCTCTATCACTGAATTTCAACACCAGAACTTTTCAATTTTTTTATTATTTTGGGACAGGGTCTGACTAAGTTACCCAGATTACTTCTGGTCTTGAACTTGAAATCCTTCTGCCTCAGCTTCCAAAATCACTGGGATTGCTGGTGTGTGTCACTGTGTACAGTTGCTCTTCTCTTTTTTCTTCCACTTTCATGTCCACTGCTTCTCAGTCTCCTTTGTTCTATGCCTCTTCTCTTACTGAGCTCAATATTAGATTGCTGTGGCTCAGTGATTACCCTTCATTCCTTCACTATCCATACTATCGTCCATTTGTTCCCATGACTTCAAATACATTCTATATAACAATGAAACCCAGACTTAGATTGCCAGTCCACACCTTGAATCTGAACTTAAGACTAACAAATCTAAGTATACTCTTGACACTAGGATGCCTCACTACTATCTCAAACTTAATATAACTCAAATAAAATTCTGAACTTCACCTTCCTAATCCTTCTCATAATTCATTTCAGTGAATGGCATGTCAGTTAATAATTATTCAGGTTGAAAACCTTGGAATCATCCTTGATTTTTTCAATCTCAACTATTCAAATCATTGCTCAGTCCTTTAGGCCTTACTTTTAGAAAATAACCTGAATTTAACCATATCTCACTCCTCCATTGCTACAGCTCTGATATAACCTAGCATTGTCTTTCACTTAGATTACTGTAACAAGTATCTGAGCAGACTTTTGGCTTCCATTCTTGTCCCTCTCCTAGCCAATTTTCCATAACATAGACAGAGATTCTTTTAAAATATATATTGGATCATAATACCCTCCCATGGCTCCTCATCAAACCCATAATCTTCAATATGTCCTGTGAAGCTGTATATGGCATGGTTGCATACTGCCTGCTATTCCCAACTTATCTTTTCTTAGTCTTTCCTAGTCCATAACACTCAGCCTTACTAGCCTCTCTATATTTCTTGAGGATACTAAACATACTCCTGCTTCAAGGTTTCTGCACTTGCCGGTCTCTTTGCTAAAAGTACTTTTCACTGACATTTACATAGCTAGTTCTCTGACTTCATTTTCATCTTAGAAGAAACAACTCTACCATACTTTTTAAAATATAGTGGTAGAACTAATCCCTCTTGATTCTCTCTTTTATCTTTAGTTTTCCTCATGGTATTATGACTAACATTAAATTATATATCAAGAAGTCTGTGACTAAACTCTGTGAGTACAGGGATGTTACTTGTTTTACTCTCTGTTGGATTTACAGAACTCAAACATATGCCTGGCATATTGTAGATACCTGATGTTCTCCTGTTGAATAAATGAATATATTCCACAAATTTACTCCACAATTTTATCTATATTATATTTAAGGGAAAATCACAAACTAAAAATTATTTTATGTAAGAACTGACTCCAAATATTTGTTTAAAATTACATGGTTAGCTATCTTGCTCATATAAATTTGACTATTTGGCTCATGTGCTAAAGACATATGAATTGAATAAATATTTAAAGAGCTCTTTCCATTGTGTAAAGAATAAAGAAAAAAACAAAGATAGGTGAAGTTTTGTTTATTTTTACAAAGTTTGAAATAGATTGTATTGTCATAAGAGAAGATGTAGTTTGGAGAACTGGAAGAATAAAAGAAAGGGAAGAAGTATCAGCTAGGCAAGAAGAAAAAATACAATTCGTCTAAGTAATGCTAAATATTTTCTAGAAGTTCAGAGAAGGAAAAGATCATATATCATTTGTGGCTAGAGTCTCAGGGAAGTTCATCAGTAAGGTATAATTTGGGGTAGCTATAGCTGAGTAGGGCTGGCATTTAGCTCAGCTTGTAGAGTGCTACGCTGCACTCTCTGAGGACCTGAGTTTGATCTCCAGTACTGTAAAAATGGGAGAAGGGTGTGGCAATTAAATCCTCAAGCAGTCCTGAAGCAATCAGCCATTGAAAACACTATGAGGGTCTCTATGAGCCAGACCTGACTTGTGGCACCTAACAACAACTATATAGCTGAATAGTGGAAGTGGGAAAGGCATTATAGCTAGTGTATAATGTGTAAAAACAGGTGACATGAGCAAACTGATTTGTTTGACTTTTTAAATATGTAGACATTCAGGAGATGAGTCGAGAAAGAGTCTAGAGATGTTTCATATTGTGTCTTTAACATCAATCTGAAAACTCTGCATGTAATTCAGTAGACAACAGTGAACCATGATTTTTTAAAACTTCAATTAAGGAAAATTTTAAATGCATAAAAAAGTAAAAAGAGAATGCATGATCCTAATTTCCAGTGCTAAATGTTATAACCTCATGGACAACTTTTTTCATTTATAAACCCATCCATTCACCTCTTCAACTAGATTATTCTGAAATAAATTGATACATCATTTTATCCATAAATACTTTAGCATACGTTTCTAATATATACAAATAATTTTCAAGAAGTATATCCTC
>VMDO01023968.1:11003-30703 GCA_007922755.1 Pedetes capensis
GGCTTGGGAGGCAGTGGCAGGAGGATCACAGGTTCGAGACCAGAGGCAGTCTGCGTAACTTAGTGAGACCCTGTCTCAAATAAAAGTAAAAATATGGGCTGGGGGTGCAGCTTGGTGGTCCAGCACTTGCAGAGCATGCAAGCGCAAGGCCCTGGGTTCAACCCTCTAGTACCGCAAAAAAAAAAAAAAAAAAAAAAAAGAAGTATATCCTCAATGCCACTAGTACACTATCAACACACAAAAATTATATTAATTTAGTCACATATCTAGCCGGTATTTCCATTTCAGTTGAATTGGGAAAGTAGTTTAGGAAGGAGGCATAGCAGAATTTAGTGACTATGTGTTTCATGAAGAAAACAAGAGGTCTTGAATAACTCCTAGATATGTCCTTGGCATCCAGATGGTACCTTTATATATGTGTGTAATTGATGATAATTTTGAGAAGAAGATGAGGCATCAAACTGTAGATATCCAATAGACAGCTGGCACCAGATTTTGGGAAGAAGAATGAGATAGCAACCATTGTTGGACTATACATATTTTTACATTTTTATGTGGTCTGTCCACTGGGTTAAATTCTGAGTAAATAGCAAACATAACCTGGATTTAGACTACTATTTTGCTACAGAGAAATTTAAAAACTTTTCTCTCTCAGAGCCTTTTATTTGCATTTCAATTTATATCCCCAAGGTTGTTGTTGTTGTTAGGTGCCACCGAGTCGGTATCCGACTCATAGCGAACCTCATAGGGTTTTCAATGGCTGACTGTTTCCGGATTGCCTTGGGAGTGGATTGCCAGGCCCTTCTCCCATTTTTGCGGTGCTGGGAATTGAACTTGGGACCTCAGAGAATGCAGCACAGTGCTCTACCAACTGAGCTAAATCCCAGCCCTATCCCCAAGGTAGGAGGCCTATATGTTCCCCTGTATCTGGAAATTTGTTTAGAACATAAAGAGCCTCAGCCTCTCTCACTCCCTCTCTCTCCCTCCCCTTAGCCCCTCCCTCCTTCCTTCTTTCTCTCCACTTCAGCCTAAATAATATGCCAGGTGCTCTAAAATTCACAGTTATGGAATATTTCCTCTGTACTGCAATCCCTGTGTTCACAAATAAATATAAAGCCCTATGATGGTTTCCATCAACTAATGGTGCATTCTCTGGCCTGTAGTTCTCATGTTTGTTGTCTAGGTAAATAAATAAAGATATAAAATCTAAAAGGTATTGATACAAAAGGATATAACTGCTAAATTTCAGGTAAAAATGGAGAAGATGTTAATCATATATGAACTAGAGACTAGGCTAGATAGTGACTGGCCACTCCTGATCTCATACATTTTCAGAAGACAGACCCTGAAGAAAACTCCCCAGGTATGAGTAGGTAGCTGCATAGATTCTATATGTAGAATTTAAGAATATTTTCTGCCTTATTCTGAGGCTTTGTGACAATGATGCATAAGGACTTGCCTTAGGCAAGAACTAAACTGTAGAAGAAAATAAGAAGGTAGATCATGCCAATTATAAAAGGTATAATTCAATGCTCAAATTGGGAAGAAGAAAGAAGGAAAGAGAGAAAAAATTAAAAAAAGAAAAGAGAAGAGAAGAAAAGAAAAGGAGAAAAGAAAAAGATTACATTCCTAGGTCTTGTATATCCTCTTAGAGGCAGGGTAGGATACAATGGTTATGAGTGATGTGAATTAATTTCAGACACAGAGAGGTTTTATAGAATTTCAAGGCATTCTCTTCAAGTCTATGTGCAGCTTGTGATAGGAAGCCTTCATTATTTCTTTGTTCCCATCTCAGTTTAAGTCTGAGGAAATTGCACTTATCTAAGCAGTAAGGTATTACCATATGAGGGAAAGGAAAATGTGGTAACAAAAATCACCTGTGAATTTACTCCCCTGGAGAAATGCAGGGTAAAACTGTTTTTACCAATTTTACAACCACAACCAGTAATCACTGGAATATATGTATTTTAATAGTGTGAGAAATAAATTGCTCAAGGAATGTTTTCCCAGTAAAATATTGAGAAGAAAGTTTGCCTAAGGATGACTTTGTGTCAAAAGCAGGGTCAGAGGTAAAGGATGAATATGCCCCAAGTTTCATTGCCATCACACTTAGCAGGAGAACCATAAGAGTAACGTATCTCAAAATCAAAAAGGATTTCAAAATATCACAAAGGAGGAAGGGAGCTGCCAATGAATCAAATGTAGCTAGAACCAGGAGTGAAAAGTCATGCTAATAATTTAGTACTTCATTGGTGATCTTATCAAGAGTAATCATTGGATATGGAAAGTACAAATGTGCAGAATGCTGTTCACTGTCATCCTCTTTCACTACAAAATACAAAATAGCTTAGTACTACATTACAATTTGCTGGATTTGATATCAGACATTTACTGAAGAAAAGTTTACTGCTGATAAATACAAAATTGAATATATAACGATAAGTTTTGAAAAGACAGAATAGATTTGGGATCTGTTACCAATGCTTTAAAAGTCACTAGACTCACTTATTAAATATTTAATTTATATCAAAATATTTAATATTTAACATATATGCCATGAAAGTAGAAGGGGGGCTATATACAGGATAAAAGGAGATTAAACAGGGGAGAAGGAGCAACAACAAAGGGTAATGGGAGGAAAGAACAGAAATACACATTTTACTCCCAAAGGCAGAAGACCTACACACACACACACACACACACACACACACACACACACACACACACACGGGGCTTGGGTTTAGCTCAGTTGATACAATGCTTGCTCTGCATGATCTGAGGCCATAAGTTTGATTTCCAGTACTACAAAAATGGGAAAAGGACCTGGAAACGTACTTTCAAAACAGTCCAAAAAGAATCAGCCATCAAAAACCTTATGAATAGCAGAGAAGCACTGACATAACGCCAGGCATGGAACAGTGTTGGGGAGTATTTCATTCTGTTGTACATAAGGTCACTATGAGTCAGACCCAACTTGATGGTGCCTAACAACATTCCAACATCTCTCTCTCTCTCTCTCCATATATATATATATATATATATATATGTATATATATATGCCTGCAGGTGTACCACTGTGGCATCCAATCCTATCAGATCTTAGAAGCTAAGCATGGTCAGGCCTGGTTAGTACTCAGATGGGAGACCATCTGGTAACACCAGGTGTGGTAGGCTTGGGAGAAAGATCCAGAAACATACTCCCAAAAAACAATCAGCCATTGAAAACCCTATGAATAGCAGAGATGCACGAAAATAGTGTTTTGCTTATTGTACATAAGGTCCCTATGAGTAGGACTGCAACTCAATGGCACCTTTCCTCAATAAGGAGAGGGTAATAGAAGATGTGAACACAAGCCATGTACAATGATATGCATGTATGGAAATGTCATGATAACATGCATTAAGTTGTACACTAATTTAAAATGTTACTAATAAAAAATGGGGAAAAGTCACTGATCCCAAGTATGCCTCTAATACACTTTTTTTTCCCCTTTATTCACCTGGTAAAATTATACTACAGTCTTCTGATGGCTCTGAGCTAAGAGCCTTCAGTGAGTTTAGGTGTTGTCCCATGAGTTTTTATTAGCCCAGGTGCCAGGAACATGCATCAACGGAACTTCTTTGCTGCTTCTGTTAACTTGCCTGACCTGGGCAGCCTGATTTCACCACCACTTTGTCTGGTTCATTTTCTGATTATGTAAGTCATATACTCCATTTTTGAGCCTTGGCTGCCAGTCCAAGGGCAAAGATGCCCTTCTCTTACAAGTTCTCCACTTGATACCAAGCAGTCAGGTACTGACTGGATGATTCTTTAAATTCAATGTCATCCAGTCACATTTGTCTGTATACTGGAGCCCAAATGCATGAAACGCATATCATTAAGCACCTCTGGAGGGAAAATTCACGGGAGGAAAGAAAGATATTACCCCCTAACATATAAAAATTACCCAGTTATCACTTTGAAGTCATACATTTGTATTTGTATGTGTACACCTGCTTACAGAAGCAAATGTACATATTTTCTAAGGACTTGAGATTGCAAAATTTCTAGATTTTAATCACAGTCTCTGGAGTGGCCAATTCTCTAGAAAGTAGTAGAATTTCTCAGAATCAAGTTATGAATAGTTGTATCAATGCTGGGCGGCATGTTAGGAAGGCAGGAAAACTTTCTATAGTAAATGAGAAAAGCAAAAATCAAAAACTAGGACAGGGGATGCTGCACTCCCTGAATATTTCGGTAATAGCTCCTTGGTGCATTCTCAGAGAATGCTGTCAAAATTGGCTAGAGTCCAGAAAATCCTTTCTAAAGTCCCTGAACATACTCTTGTCTCCCAGGCACTGCACACAGAAAAATGGTATATACAATGAAGAAAATTGTGTAGCATTTTCAATATTTTAAAGTCAAAGATGAGATCTCTTACAGCATTTTACTATTTTAGTTTGTCTTGAAATAAGTGATCTTTATAGTTTCTGACCCTCTAAAAATGAAACTGTAGTCCCTAAAGTTGCTATGGTGATAGAAAAATCCTCAGAATCACTATAGAATGTAGCATTTCCATTTTCTGCTCTTCATTGTTCCTTATCTTATCTGAAAATATGATCTCAAAATAATGAAATACCAACATTTTAGTCAACTCCCTTCTTAATTTTGACATCTCCCTATAAATTGACTTCCTCATTTCTAGACTAAAACTCTGAGATATTTGTTTTGTAGCCACTTTTCCTGCAAAAGGAAAATGTAAATGTAAATGTAAATGTAAAAAGGAAGTATTAATTTCTAGAAGGTGCTTGATCTTGAATTTATATAATTTTTATCTTTAATTTAAAGTTATTGTGAATCATTCCAACACTGGTTCACAGTATTAAATAAGTTAAATAAGATCCTAGCTAATATATAGGCTATGAATAGAGAAAAATTAGATAGTGAAGTAATTTTCATAATCAGAAGATGAAATCTAGACTTTAAAGAAAAAACAGAAATCAATGAGCCATTTTGCCTAAATTTTTATTTCTACTTGAAAACTTTGTTTAAATAAGGGTTCATTGACAGCACAGATTTTGAGATATAAAAATATTTTAAAACACAAATCTCCCTTTCAGAAGAAAATCCATTTTAAAGCAGATTAGTAAACAAAACTACCAGATGTCTGTCAGCTTGTCATGCTGTGGGGACTTGTGTATTTTTGGGATGCTGAAAGCTGTGTCACCGGTATTTGGTATTTCAGATAGCAGCAGGGCTACCCATGTTGGACAGATTTCAGCTGAGCTTCAAGACCATGACAGACTAGGGAGAAGGACATGGCAGCCCAGTTAAATATAGGGATGGAATACAAGCTTCCACTTCGAGGCTGGAAGGTATTCAAGAAAAGACTGAGCAAGAGCTGTCTCCTCAAAGTAGAGTTAACTTTAATGATGGGAATATAAAGCCCTAGGACCTCCATTTGCTGTTGTGGCACCTCATAAAATAAGAAAATTAGTGGTTGTAACATTGAGTTCAAATATAAGAAGATCATCTTCATGGCTTAGTGTATGGTAGTGTTTCATTCTGTTGTACATAGGGTTGCTATGAGTTGGACCTGACTCAATGGCATCTAACAACATAACAAAAATAAACAAATAATTTGACCCTGAAAGTACTTTGTTTATTCAAGTATTACAGAGTACTTGTCTTTAATAGGCTATGAAGAGAAACTAGAGACTACAGACAATTTATCTAGGGAACCAAACAAGGGACCTATTTGCCAACTAATCAAGTTGAGATAAAGGTCTCAAGTAACACTTACTTTAACTATGCTCTGTTCTCTATTATAAAGAGGTATAATTCTATTGTTATTTTTTCTTCCATATAATGCAAAGTGACAACTCCATTGCTATCACTTTCATTAGAGGATCTGCCTTTATCCAACCAAATGTTAAACCTTTTTACATGAATGCCAAAGCAGATATTGCAGAGACTGAACAGGTCAAGAGTAGGGATAGTGATGTCTGATAAATTGAACATATTTTTAATTGCTCCTGATAAAAAGAAACCTTAAAATAATTTAGCGAAACTTCAAATGTAATTTCTTCCCTACAGGAAAGTTTGTTTTCCAAATACTATGAAAAGCTCTAGCATAATGTTTCATATTTAAAATATCATAGTTTCTGTTGTCCTTTTTCAGTGGTCTTGAGAATATATAGAAATCTCCCAGATCCAAAATGTAATATGAAATTAAGTCCCCACTTAAACTTCAGCACCCAATAACTAAATGGAGATGTCTCTAATGTATAGGTATCTTTACTCCTGAATTTTCTACCATAAAATAAGCCCAAATCCACTTTGTTGAGTAGACAACTACAACCAAATTGAAGTTTTAAATATCAGTCAAGGGAATATATAAACATTAATATGTCATTAATATTTTGTCCTTAATAAACAAAATCTTTACTTCAAAAATTTTTTCTGTTCTTTTGCATGAAAAATTGTTAAAGAAAGGGATATGATTTCAGACATATGTAGACACAAGTTAAAATATAAGATAACATGAAACTGTTGTTTCAGTGTACCCTAAATGTGATTTCTATATTTTCAGTGTACCCTAAATGTGATTTCTATATTTTAATGTTATTCTTGTATAAAGTAGCCTTGGGATATAACTCAGTACTTGAGCATTTGCCTACCATTTGTAAGGTCTGTGTTAGATCCGCAATACTGAAAACAAGCATATCAAACTTCATTTTAGGAAAAGAAATGAAAAAAAATTGCTGTCTAATGATTCCTTAGTTTTCATTTCTCTGCATATCTCCTATAAGCAGATAGCTTGTTGTTATTGTTAGGTGCTGTTCAGTCATGTCTGACTCATAGCAACCCTTATTGGATTACCAACGGCTAATTGTTTTGGGATTGCCTCAGAAGTGGATTACCATGTCCTTCTCCCATAGCAGACAGCTAGAAAAACCTATAATTCACTTTTAAAAACTATGTTTACATTCAGTACTGGCAAGCATGGCCTTCTTCACATAGCTCTCACCTCCCTATTGATGCATCTTCAATATTTCTCACAACTTCTGAAAACTATATTTCAGTCTTTATTAACTCAACAGATATTTGTTGAAAATTGATGTTCTAGGCATATTTTATGTCCTAAGGATATAATAGTGAGCCAGAAAGACAAATAAAACAAACAAGGTAAATGAGTAAACATTATAGGCAATTAGATTTTGTTGTTGTTGTTGTTGTTAGGTGCCATCGAGTCGGTATCCGACTCATAGCGACCCTCATAGGGTTTTCAATGGCTGACCATTTCAGGATTGCCTTGGGAGTGGATTGCCAGGCCCCTCTCCCATTTTTGCGGTGCTGGGAATTGAACGCGGGACCTCAGAGACTGCAGTGCAGCGCTCTACCAACTGACCTAAATCCCAGCCCCTAATTAGATTTTAGTAAGTGCTAAGTAGCAGAACTAGACCAGAGAAAGAAAGTATGAAATAAATAAGTGGAGACTAGAATTTTAGAAAGAGTGATGGTGAATTTTAGAATTAACCTTGTAAAGAACTATAGTGAGAACATTCTGGAGAGAGAAAGTACAAGGGCCTCAATATTGAAGGGTGCATCAGGGGAGGCCTGTCAAGCAACATGAAGCATGTGATTATGACTTGCAGACATGGGCCAGAGGCTACCAGGGGAATAACAAAGAAAGAATGAATGGAATGGACAATTTATAGGAGGCCTTCTGAATATAACAAGGACTTCCTTGTTTATCATGGAGAGGATAGAGAGTCCTAGGTGTTTTCACTAGAGGGGAGATATGATCTAACTTTTTATTTAAGTGGATCTATCTGACTAGTGTGTTGAATGTAGACTCTGAGAGGGACAAAGGAAGAAGGAAAAAGACCTGTAAAAAGACTACTGCAATCATCTATGCTACAAATGCTGATGATTTGGATCAGAGTGGTGGCAAGGTTTGATTCGGGATACATTTTAAGAGCCTTTACAATTTGGTGGCCAACTGCTTGTGTGTTGGTAGAGGACTCAAAGATAAAATTAAGAATATTGGCATGAACAACTGGAAAAACTGAGTTTCTGTTAACTAATGAGGAAAATTACAGGGAGAGAGGTTAAAGTGTAAGGTTTGGTCTATATTGTTTGGACATGTTATGTTTAAGATGTTTATTAGACTTCCATGTGGATATAACAGACAGATAGATATATTCTAAATCAGAGTTGAGATGAGAAGTCTTAACTAGAGATATAAGTTTGGGGTCATTTGGTATAATTTCTTTTATCTCCTCTTCCACATGTGCTCATAAAATATGAGTATTTTCCTATATTCTTTTTTCAGTCCTCTTTTCTTCTAATTCCACCACTGTGGACAATCTCAGTCATGACCACAACTTAAATATTATCTTAACTCACGAGAAAGTTGTTTAGTGGAGGTGGGGAAAGGTATAAGCACAACTTCAAGATGGCAAAATAGATTCACTGTCCAGTGGGCTCAAAAAAGGCAGTATCCATCAGGTAGAGGTAGTTAATGAATTAATGGTTGAGTTTGCTTAAGGGTAGATCAATGTCCTTAGGAGCTAACAAAAATAAGAAGAACAAGTGCAAAGGGTAGGGAGAGAAATCCAGCTATAAATCAGTGGAAATTCAGCCAGAGACTCTTGATATCATTACCATGGTACTAGTATATACATTTTATAGAAAATCCTTCCTCAACTAGCCAGATAGGAAACTATACCTGGGAAACAGCCCAAAATATTTTGTACCAACAGTGAACATAGGTGGTCTGGGATAGAGGAGAAAACTGTATTGAACTTTAATGATGTAAAGATTAAAGGCAGGTTTTCCAAATTGTCCCAGCAAGGTTGTAAGCAAATTCAGATCCTTAATTTATTCTTACTTTTTAAAATTCTTTTCATGTCCAATTGATTTTGCCACTTTAAGGATTTTCCCTGACACAAATTAATCAGTGATATCCTATAGCTTTTTGGATTATTTCAAACCAATCTTTTAGGTATTCAATATTTCAGAAAAAAACCCAGATCCAATTTTTATCAAGCAGACACTTATGTTTGGGAAGGATAATCTCTTTATCCCTCAGACATACTTTTCCAGTGCATGCTTTTGTATCTTTCTTGTTGTGTTGTTAGGTGCCCTTGAGTCGTGTCTGACTCATAGCAACCCTTGTAGAGTTTTCAACAGCTGATTGTTTCGGGATTGCCTCAGGAGTGGATTGCCATGTCCTGCTCTCATTTTTGCAGTGGTGGGAATCAAACTCGGGACCCCACAGACTGCAGAGAGATGATCTACCAACTGAGCTAAATCCCAGCCCTTTGTATCTTTACTAACACTGTTTTGCTAACTTAGAGAAAATTACCTGCACCACAAATCTGTGTAGTGTGGATTAAGAGGATAAATTTTGGAGTAACAACCCCTAGAGTGGGACTCCAATTATGCTATTTATAAACTATCTCACCTGATCAAGTTACTTAATTGCTGAGAACCTCAGTTTCCCTATCTGAATATGAGTGTAAGAATAATGTGTTCATCATAAGGTCGCTGTTATGACCATATGAGTTACTTCAAGTAAAACATTTAGAACAGGATCTGGAACATAAATAGTTTGTGCTAGCTACTAGTATTGCCCAGATTCCAATCTTCAAATCTCAATCTAAGGCTTCATCCTCTATGCAATTCTTCCTAGCTTCTGCTTTCTATATTGCTTTTTATGCTTCATGAATTTAGTTACATTCGTGCCCTATAACATGTGTAATCAATCACCTCATAAATTACCAAAGCAAATGGATCACATAGTATGTTTTCACCTTTTAGAGTGTTAAGTACAAAATGTGGGCCTTAATATTTGCTCACATGAGGTAAAAAGTTGAATTGAATTTGCTTATAGCAATCCAATTCAAATGGGATCATTTGTCACATAGTTCTTCAACTACTATAGATTCACATGCACACCTGGACAGGTGTTGTGAGCTGTTCAGGTACTCTCTGTTTATTCTATCTTACTTTTACTGGTTATTTAGCTGTCAGAACAAATAGTGGAACAACAGTACATCTGCATTTTCTTGTGAAGTTTCCCTATCCCTTCACAGTACCTTAGAAACCTAACAAAAATAAAGCCCTTCATTTAGAATTATGTTTGCTCATGTCTCTCAGATGCCACAGAGCATCAAAAAGATCAAAAAGAAAAACCTGAAACTTTTATTTCACTCTTCCATGTGTTCCTCAAACACAATGGTTCTAGTCCATCAGCACTAACTGAAAATTCCACAAGTCAGTTTTTGATAGGTGTACTTTGTGTTAAGTTGTGCACATTTTCTAAATCATTTTATAGAAAATCCTGATGAAAACACTGGCTCTCTTACATGTGGCAAAAGAGAGTTGTACAGAAGCAACTGCTTTTCTCTTAAACATCAGACACATGGCATTCCATGTTTCCAAAATTTTTAGAACCGGGATATTCTTTTAAGTCTTGTATAACTTAAGTAGAGGAAGGGCACATAGGTTTTATGGTGAAAAATCCTAAGGCAATGCAACATTCAAGGAAACCTCAAAAACTGTTAGGTCTGATGTAATAAGATAGAGAAATTAGGGCAAGATGCTTTTCTTTCTTTTTTTCACTTTCTACTGTTTATCCCATTTAAATATGGAATCACATATATCTTTTTATTTTTAAATAGAATTGAAAATCCATTATTAGTGATCAAGTAAGTTCAAAGACTGACACTGCACAAGATAAAATTAATCAAATGTGCAAAAATTAATACCAATGAAAGTAGACTAGTTTGTGGAAATAGTAAATATATTTGGTAAAATTGTGCCCATTTTCTAATTGATACAGGCAGTTGATGTTCATGAAACATCAGTATGATGTTTAGAAACCATCATAGTGTTTTCCATGGAGTACAGAAAAGCAAAACCATTCTTTCAAACAATTGTTCTGAATTTAAATGCATTAATCTAAAAAAAATTAAAATAAAGAAAAGAAAAGAAGGAAGCAAGGAAGGAAAGAAGGAAGGAAGGAACAGAGGAAGGGAGGGAGGGAGAGAAAAAGGAAGATACATCATGACAAAGAGCATTATCTTAATACTGTATTCAATTTCTATATGATTTTAGAAGTTCCTTAGATTTCCCTAATGATTGAGGATGCCTTTCTTCTTTTGGTTAAGGTTTGCTAAAGTAAATTTGGGAACTGATACTAATTGGTGTCCATTAATTGTATGTGATTTGCAACACAAAGTTCTTGATTTTTTCTAGGAATGTTTAATGATATGCATTAATATTCAGAAATAATCAGGCTTGGGTAAAAGTAATTGTATTTGATTGAACTATATGAAATTGCCAATATTTTAACATGTTGATATCATGAAACTTCATAAGGTTCAATTGAATATTATTAAAGAGTTACCATGCTCATGATTATGAATTTAAATAGGAAAATGTATATAAACTAGCTTTTTAAAATAGTAAAAAGGAAAACAACAAAATAAACAACAAAGGCAAACATTTCTCCGAAGAAAAAGCAAGAGACCTCACTTACTAATTAAATCATAATTTAGAATTTCAATATTTTTAGTTTAAGCCATGGTTCTAAATGTTGAATTAGAACAAAGGGTTTTAAATTGCTAAAATACTGTTGGAAAAATGAATTCAATATATATATATTTTTCGGTACTGGAGGTTGAACCCAAGGCCTCATGCTTGCATGCTTTGCAAGTGCTGGACCACTGAGCTGCATCCTCAGCTCATCTTTTTACTTTTTGAGACAGGGTCTCACTAAATTATGCAGACTGCCTCTGGTATTAAAGTTGCAATCCTCCTGCCTCTACCTCCCTAGTCGTTGGGATTACAGGTGCACACCACTGCTCCTGGCTCCAATATATTTCTTTAAAATAACCAAAACCGCAACAAATTTTTACAAACTAGAAAATGACATCTTGTTCTTGGTAAACATCATGGTACATGGAGATTTGGCAAGATTTAGAGTTTGCATTTTTGTGTTTCAAGGTAAATATTTTTATAGTGAATTATTTGTTTATTACTTAAACAGAACAGAAAATGTTACCCCTGAATAACCAATATCTAGCCTTGAAAATACAGTAAAAGAAAATGATAGAAAATTCTTGAGCAGCAGTTTTTGTCAATTTTTTTAGAGTGTATAAATATATAATATATATATATATTCTTTTCTTTTACTTCAAATATTTTATTGCCTTTAGGCTATTTGCACAAAATGGATATAACTTTATATCTTATGTGGTTGATAACATTTTATTTAAATATTTTACATATGAATATGCAACTTTATAAGTTTTAACAAATTGCTAAAGCTAACTGGTTTTTAGAATTCTTTATATGTAACTTACATTATGATTTTTAATGATTTTTCATTATTTGATAGAGTAATAGGGATTTTCCAATTCTTGAAATCTATGTAATTACATATTTCAATAAGAATTTTTCTACATATTCCTAAGTAAATTTACTTTGTCTTCACAGTAGCATTGCAAAGCAGTCTAGGACAACTACTGTCATTGATCTAATTTCAATGTTAAGAAAACAGGACTGGAAATCTTATTTGACTTGTCTAAGGGCACAACTATTAAGAATCAGATTCAGTGACTAAAGCTAAGTCTTTTAAGTTCAGATCCAGTTGTTTCCAAAATCTCTAGTGTACTACTTTCATAATCATATGATGAAAGCTCAGTGATTATTAGGAGAAGCACAATATTTTAATGACATGTGGGTTCCTTGCTACACACTTTCATAAGTGACTTTCATAACTGACTGGGTTAAAATATAGTATATGCAAACCTAGAACAAATGTCTTGATATGGATTTATGTGAAGATTTTTTTTTTCGGTACAGGTGGTTGAACCCAGGGCCTCACACTTTCATGTTTTGCAAATGCTGGACCACTGAGCTGCACCCCCAGCCCATTTTTTTTTTTTACTTTTTTGAGACAGGGTCTTGCTAACTTATGCAGACTCCCCCTGGTCTCTAACTTGTGATCCTTCTGCATCCACCTCCTGAGCCGCTGGGATTACACGCATGCGCCAACATGCCCGGCTCTGTAGATATTTATAATTTGCATGCCTAGACAATTTAACTCAATGAGTCAGGATATAATGTAAAAGAATCTAATTTTGTTTCCCCTTTTGATTTTGGCACTGGTATGTTAACATTTCTCTGTCCCATTATACGAGTACCTACATGAATGTACTAGAATGTCACTCAATTGCACACTGAGTGCCTACTAAGTGCTAGATACTATTCTAGGCAATGTGGATACAGTGGTGAGGAAGAAAAACAGGACACCAGTTATAACTATTTCTTTCTGGTAGTTGAACATATGATGGGTGTAGGTCCCTATAGAGAACAGGTCAAAAGGAGTAGATGGCTCATTTGCAATCCACTGCAAATGCTGAAAATTCTCTTTTAATGTTGCTGACTCGGTATCATTCTAGATAAATGTGGCACTGGAGTTAAGTGGCTTTCCATATCGTTAAAGGCATGTGTATGTGCATTTAGACTTGTAAAATTCTACATTATTGTTTTACATTTGGGAAAAGTGGAAATAATAGCTTTAAACAGTTTAACATTTCAAAAATAGTTGACATACTTTGCAATTTGGTTAACAGAGGAGCATATAACTTTCAGTTCTAAGAAAAAAAGTATTAGAGAAACCTATTAGTAGCTGTTAAGGGCTGGGATTTAGCTCAGTTGGTAGAGTGCTGCTCTGCAGTCTCTGAGGTCCCGAGTTTGATTCCCAGCACTGCGAAATGGGAGAAGGACATGGCAACCGACTCCAAAGGCAATCCTGAAACAGGCAGCCATTGAAAATCCTATAAGGGTCGCTATGAGTCTGTCTCGACTCAACGGCACCAAACAACATCAACAACAATTAGTGGCTGTTATGGCATCAGCCACTGGGGACTAGATCTATCTTAAAACTGAAAGAGAAAATTGGAGTACCAAAGTCTCAAACTCCAGTTAATTCCACTCCCTGGAATTTGTCTTTATCTGACAGATAAGGAAATACTCTATGTACATATAATTCTTATGGTCTTTATTTCCCATCTACCGACCAAGGATTACCTTTATGACATACCAAACTGGGAAGTGTTCAATCTAAGAGCATTAAAGTACTTATTAATTAGGTGTTTCTGAGCTTCTAAAGACATTTAAAAAGTTATTTTTGTTGTCACTATAGTAAATTGGGGCTGGGATTTAGCTCAGTTGGTAGAGCGCTGCGCCACAGTCTCTGAAGTCCAAGTTCAATTCCCAGTACCACAAAAATGGGAGAAGGATGTGGCAATCCACTCCCAATGTAATCCCGAAACAATCTGCCGTTGAAAACCCTATGAGGGTCACTATGAGTCGGATACCGACTCGACGGCACCTAACAACAACAACAACAACATAGTAAATTGATCTTTTGGGTTTTTCTGTATGACTTATGGTCTATATGTGAAAAATATTTCTAAACATAGCTATATTTTGGCAAAAATGTTCTCCATAGGATGATGCATTGTCTGCATAAATAATGCATCAATAATTATACATCACAGATAAAAAATGACATTTTAATTGGTCAAAGCACAGCTTAACTCATTCATGAATAGAAGAAAAAGCATTCTGACAACTGTAACTGCAAAATTTCTTTCAACCTCAACATTTGTAAGTTTTGACATGGAAGTTTCTGGACTTCAGAATTTATAGAATAAGAATTACTGAAATAATCTCAATGGGAGAAAGTCAAGAGTAGGACTGAGTTCTTAAAATATATTTTAGCAGAGTTAAGTGTAAACTGCAGCATGAGAATCAAAATAGCAATATTGCTGGGCCTAAGAAAGAGCCTGCAGCTGTACCACTGTGGTGTCCAATCCCATCAGATCTCAGAAGCTAAGCAAGGTTGGGCCTGGTTAATATTTGGATGGGAGACTGCCTGGGAACACCAGATGCTGTAGGCTTGGGAGAAGTCCCCAGCAACTCCCCCAAAAAATAAATGATGGAAAACTCCATGAATAGCAGATAATCACTAACAAGAGTGTTTCCCCTGTTGTACCTAGGGTCACTATGAGCCGAACACTGACTTATAGGCACCTAGCAACAACCACTACCACAACCAGCAACTATTATAGCAATAATTTAAGTAGGATTCAAGTCATAGTTAACAGATTAATATTTATAAAGCAGTAGAGAAATATGTATAGATAATCAAGTAAATACCAAATCATAAAATCAGATGAAAAAACTTATGTGTATAATTAAATATGCTATTAGAAAAACTTCAATTTTTCTGAATGAACTAATTATATGATTCTATTATTCGAAGTACAGAGACTATGTATATAGTCTGAAAGGTCAGTTTTTACAATGTGGTAAAAATATATTAATATATTTTCCATGTATTAAACTGTTGCATTAGAAAATTTAAGTAGAGTACAAAAAGCATTTGTAATCAAAGTTTGCTCTGATATATGATCCATGATCATTTCATTTAAAACTATCATCTTTTTTGCAATAAGAAACTGATGAAAAATTCAATCCTTTATCTAGCTTGCTCTTGTGTTACAAAATGCACACAATAATTCTTTTATCTTCATTTAAGATATGTTATTAGGATTTTTACATATGGTGTCTCCTAATATTATTGGATCCCCCGGTATCTGAATAGAAAAACAGTTAATTTGCTTATCACTTTAGTATTGACTTCATTCAAGTGATTGACATTATTAAATTTGTGCTTGTTGTTGTAGTTGTTAGGTGACTTTGAGCCAGCCTGACTCATAGCAACCCTCATAGGATTTTCCATGGCTGATTATTTTGGAATTGCCTAAGGTGTGTGGATTGCCACATCCTTCTCCCATTTTTGTGGTGCTGGGAATTGAACCCATGACTTAAGAGACTGCAGAGCATCGCTCTATCAACCAAGCTAAATCCTAGCCCAAATTTGTGCTTAAATTGCATGCAATAAGGTTCCAAAAGAGAAAGACTTTAACCAGTGCATTAGGATCTACATTGACATTAGTTTTGTCCCTACTTCAAGATAAGACTGAAGTACAACAGACAAAACTAACACAGAAGAAATCTTACAACCTTCAAGAGATCCGCTACTATGTTCACAGAACACAGAAATTATTCTATCTGAAACCTAAATCTTCTAAGTGGTCTTTATTGATACATATTTAAGTTTCTATGTGAATATAGATATAAATCTGCTATCTGTTTTGAAAACATTTCTAGAACCTAACATTATCTCACCACCACCCCAGTTCAAGCCTCCAACTTCTATGTCTTGCCCAGTTAGACTCCTTGATTTTACTCTTAGTCCCCTGCAACTGTCCTCTGGAGCAATAAGCCACTCTGATCCTTTAAAAGTATCAATTAGATCAACTGCTCAAAAACCTAGAAACTATTTGATATCACTTAGAGTGAAAGGAAATGTTTATAATTGTCAACCAGGCTCTTCATCATCTAGAACATCCAAACTCCTATGGTCTTATTCCTTACTACCCTCATCCTGATTTATTTTACTCCAGGTACTCTGTAGTTCTTCATGTTCTTTGATAATGATAGCCTCACTCTCACATTTGTATCTGTATTCCATTTTGTCTACCAGACAGCAAGACTAACTCCCTTACACTCTTCATTTACCCCTTTCATTCTCTTCATTTACTTCTCTTCTTTGCTTACTTCCCTTAATTCCTCCGGGAAGGACTTTGCTCACATTTCCTTTCCACTCTATTTAAAATTGCAATCCCAACACTTGACATTCTACCTACTCCTACAGTGGACCTATACCCCTTTACCTAGTTATGTTTTATTTTTCCATAATATGCATAATCTTATAATAAACAATACTTATTTTTGTTTCCTAGATTATGGTCTGTCTCCCATTCTACAATAAAAACTGTGGGAGGGAAAAGATCCATTGGTTTTGTTCACTATCTTTTGAGTCCATAGAAAAGTCCCTGGCACATAGTAAGAGCTTTATAAATATTTTTGGAATGAATGAATCCTCAGTCTTTAGATTACTGCCTTACCAATTCATTTTAGGTCTAAAGAGCTCTGCATAAAACCTGAACTAGTCCAAAAAGACCTGAACAACATTACCTTACACCATCTATGACTTTTTAAGCTTACTGCCAAGTTCTCATTTGTGTAGTTGAGGTTAACGGGCTGTCTTTGTTTCTTGATCCTATTTAAACACTACATTAGGACCAAGACTCATGCCACCATCGGTGTAATTTCTTCATTTTCCTACACATTTTGTCACCCTCCTGCCAAAAAATAAAACAACCTGGAATATTTTATCCATACCAAACAGTATCTGTACTGCCATAAGTTGAGATGAGGCAAGTAAAATGATGAATGTTGTATTCTTTCATCCTCCTTTCCTTCTCTCTTTGTATAGAATCCTTTTATACTGGCATTAAATCATCTAGAATTAGAATCCAGGGTATTTTCCTACAAATTGGGAATGGAAGCTTCAGTATTCTACACTGTTTGGCCCAGATTTCCCTTCATTGTGATCAATGTACACTCTAGAAATGGCTACATGAAAGGTGACTAACAATGTAGAATCTGGAGCCCATTTGTTTGGGTTAAAATCCTTGCTCCACTGGGCTAGGGGTGTACCTCAATGGTAGAGCACTTAGCTTGATCCTCAGCACTGGAAAAAAATCCTTGCATCACCAATAATAGTTGTGTGAATTTTGTCTACTTGGCTTTTATTTCTTTCATTTCTTTGTATATAGAAGAGGTGTAATAATTTTAAATCCTTTATAAGAGTTGTGGGCAGGATTAAATAAGTAAATATAGGTAATTTATTAAAAGAGTACTTAAGCACTTATTTGGTTTTCATTACTGCAAAAATTAAAGCCTAGTTGTCATCTTTATTATAATCTATGCTTTTATTTACATATAGAAAATTCACATTTGTCAATGTTAAGCTCTAACTGAACAAATAATGGACTCTTCAGTGAGGGAGCAACAATAACACTGGGAAATTCCACATCATTGGCGTGGAGCATTTCCAAAGATTTCTGTTGGCAAGTGCTGACTATGCAGCACATATGCTGTTATTTCAAAAATCTCCTAGATAGGGCATGGTGGCACTCAGTTTTAATCCCAGCAATTTGGTAGGCAGAATGAGGAGGACTGAAAGTTCAAGGCCAGAGGCAGCTTATGTAATTTTGCAGACCCTTTCTCAAGATAAGAATAATAAAAGGGGGTGGAGGTTGCAGCTCAGTGATAGAGTGCTTGCAACGTGTTCACAAAGCTCTGAATTCAACTCTTGAGTACTACAAAAAAACAGTCCTAGATAGAGTTCCCCTAGAAGAAGACTCTAAGATAGGGGTATGTATGTAATTAATTCATTTGGGAATGTTTCTAGGAAGCACTGGTAAGGGAGAGAGAGCCAGTAAAAAGCACAATTTGAAGCAAGTTTCTATTATGTGCAATGGTGTCTTCCTTCTGGCTCAGAATATTGGGTCACAGTGCAAATCATGCTTCAGAACTACCAAAACTGAAATGTGAGTGAGCAGTCTTGTCTGTCCACAAAAAGCTATCCCTTACTGCTTGAGATTGGAAGAAAATTTGGGCATGCAGAGCTTTAACTCCTTAGAACTTGGGAGTTTGAAGTACAGAGGAAGAACAGAGGCAAAGAGTCAGAGGCCCTTGGAGTTAGCAGCTGCTGTGAGTTGAGGTCCCAACAGTGTGTCAAATGCCAAGGAAACTGAAACTTTCAGTAAAGTCAGGTATTTAGAGACCTTTGGATGATTTTTTCCACTGGATTCCTAAATGGATAATTTCTACTTTCATAACAAGATTTCAAGTATTCAAAGATCTCAGGGGCAAAACTTTTGGTAAATTCAACTTGTGATACTAAAAGTTTCTCTGCTCATGCTTTCATAGGAGATACTTTAAAGCAAGGTTTGATGATTTAACATAGGAATTGTATTTTTGCAAATTTCATTAAGACAATCTTTTTTTCCTTAAAAAATAAAGTGCAATTTTCTCTTAATGGTGTTTCAGGCTTTCAAATATTTTAATTCTTTCAAAATTATGGTGCTATTATCTATGTAATATCCTTTTTACATATAAACAATCACACAAATTTGACTAATAATGCTAATATTAGCTCTGAATTAAGAATAAATATTGCATATATATGTTTCTCATTCATCTCTGGTTATGTCTTAGCTTGCATATTAGCTGTTAAATGCAGATTTCCACTTGTAAGTAGGCATTTATCTGAATAGTTTCTGTCAAAATGATTAGGTAGCTTTCCAATTCAAAACATGTAGTGAAACCATATGTGCTTTTAGTTATGTTTTGTCCAGAAAATAATTTTAACTTATTATACCTTATTTATGTTGTATTGTGCTTTTAAGAAATATGTATATTAAACCATATCATTACATATTACAGTTTTGTAATTTAATCCATGCAAATCTGTCAGGAATAACATCAACCATAATTTAATTTCTTACCTTCCCACCAGCAGCTGAACAATTTATGCACTACTTTTCTATTTTTACTACTGGATAATGACAATGATAAATGCTTTTAAGAGGGAATGCATATTCATTAAAAAGAGTGAGCTAAAAACTACCCCCTTCAGAAAGCATGAAGTTAGGAAGCCCATTTGCCTGCTGTAGGAGATTTTTAGAAAAGAGACAGAATTATGTCTAAAACTGAA
>VMDO01023969.1:0-30626 GCA_007922755.1 Pedetes capensis
AAGTAGTCACAATTGCTAGACAAAAACCACTATGTGAATAAAGTTAATAGTTGAAAACACTCGTCATCACAATTCCAATAACTTTAGATGGACAAAGGGGTAAGGATAATGCTGTGTGTGCTACCATTACAACAGTAAGGGTGGGAATAGAGTGAGAATAATATTTGTGGATGGTATTAGAGCAGTAATGAAAGGAAAACGATAGAGGAGGGAAAAGTAAATAGCAGAAGAAAGAATACCGAGGAAGGGAATAGGTAAGGAGATCCAGATGGAGGTAAAGCTAGAGAAGAAAAAGGAGGTGGAAACAAATCAAACAAACAAAAAAGAAAATGGCCAATTATCAACCTGAGACAATGAAAATAATGAAAAATTGTGGATGGGGAAAAATGAGAAAGAAGGATAAAGGAGATATAGGAAAACCTGATCTAATTAAAGATAGAAAGAAAAGGTGGGGAAGAAAGGAAGATGGGAGGATTAAAATTAAATCTAAAGCCAAGTGCCATGGCACACAACCATGATCCCAGCTATTTGGAAGCTCAGGGAGGAGAATCACAAGCCCAAGGTGAGAGGAAGCCTGTGTGACTCAAAGAGGCCCTGTCTCAAAAGAAAAAGTAAAACATGGGCTAGGGGAGCAGCCCAGTGGTATAGCACCGCACTGCATATGTGAGGCTGTGGGTTAAACCCTTCAGCACCACCAAAAGAATTTTTTAAAGTTGCCTGTGATAGCTCACCTCTGCTATCTTGAGACACTCTCAATTCCTGGAAGCTGAGCCCCAGCCATGAGCCCCAGACAGCCTTTGCCTTTTGATGAGAGTGTGTCTCAGGGAAAGAGAGAGAGAGAGAGAGAGAGAGAGAGAGGAGAGAGAGGAGAGAGAGGAGAGAGAGGAGAGAAAGAGAAAGAGAAAGAGAAGAGAGAAGAGAGAGGGAAAGAGAGAGAGAAAGAAGTAAGAAAGAAAGAAGGAGGAGGAGGAGGAGAAATCAAAATAAAGACTTTTCAATTAAAAAAAGTAAAATCAAAAATTAAAGGTAAGAGGGCTGGTCTTGTAGATACATCTCTTCAGTGGCAAGGTGTGGAATCTGAAATTCTAGACAATTTCCTCCTGTGGGGATTTCTGGGAGGAACTGAGATTTTCTCCCTGTAGTTGGAGCAATTCTGGTGCCCACCTGGGTGCTCTGGAAGGGCCAAGCCTAAGCTTTCAGGTCTGAAGCCACTGGCTCAGCTAGGGACCTTTCACCCCGGTACCCGCCATTGCACCTGAGCCAGATGTGGGGAAGGAGAGAGAATTCCCCAGTGCTGGCGTTTTATGCCTGCCAGGGCCCCTGTCTAGCTGAACTGCAAGTCTGTCCCATAGCCCTAGTGTTAGGCTTTCTGTTGCCTGCAGAGTCTTTGGTCTCCACTTGCACTCCCATGGCAAGCTTTTGACCTGATGCCCTCTGGGCAGCAGCGGCCAACATTCTCTCTCTCTGTCTCCCAAACCATTCCACTCTCTAAGTTTGGATTATTGAAGGTATGGCAGGTGTATGTGCATGTGAGACTCTAACTCTGAGTTTTGCCTCTACGTCCACATGCCCTCCTGCATGCTCTAGGATTGGCCGGCCTTAGAGCCAAGGGCTCCAAGGAAGGGACCAGGCCCTTCACCCTTTGCCCACTGGAGCAGCCCTCTCTTGCTCCGTTTCTCTTTCCAAGGTTTTCTTTCTTTTTATTCTTTGATTCCTTTTTTTTCTTTTGCTTTTTATACTGAAACCTCAATGATGACCCAGCACAGTAACCCAGTGTCAATCATGGTTGCTGTGGAGGTATTCCCCTTTATTGTCCTAAGGCTCTGGAGCTTGGTGCTTAGGGGTCACCTGCCATATCCATTCTCCCTCTGAAATACAATCACAGGAAATAGTTTTGAAAGTTTTATAACAAAGTACTGAAAAATGTGTTGGGAAATAAAACTTAATCTTAAAACCTGCTAAGAGTTTTACTTGAAAACTAAGATAAATATATTATTATATTGTTAATATATGAGTTGAAAAAGCAAAACTTAGTGAAGGTAGGTTCTATTTCCGAAGCTTTGAACTTCCAGAAGGAAATAGACAAGAAGTCTCAGTCATAGTTGACAGATGCTTCTTACCTCCAGGCCTCACTGAACAAGGAGGCCCTCATTCTGAAGGCTGTTTAGTGCCATCTTCTCAAAGTTTGACTTCTGGTAAATAAACCCGCACATCCATCATCAACTGATTCTCTACAAAGTTGCCAAAAGCACATATTGGAGAAAAGACGGCTTCTTCAAAGCTGACAAAGCTGGATGTTCATTGGCAGAACATTGAAACTTGACTGTCTCTCTGACCCTGTACAAAAATCAACTCAAAATGAGACCTTAATGTAGAATGAGAAACTCCAAAACTATGAAAGAAAACATAGGGGAAACTCTTCAAAACACTGGTAATAGCAATGATTTTCATGTATGGAATCCAAAGCACAGGAAGTTAAAGCAAAGTCGACAAAGTGAATTACATTAAACTAAAAACACTCTGCTTAGTGAAAGAAACAATGAACAGAGTGAAGATATGACTTAGAAGCGGAGAACGTATTTGGTAACTATTCATGTGGCAAAGACTTAATATTCAGAATATATAGGGAACCCCAAAAAATTAACAACCAAAAAATCCAGTTTAAAAATTGGCAAATGATCTAAATATACATTTCTTGGAAGAAGAAATATAAACCCCTAACAAATATTTGAAGAAACACTCAATATCTTTAGTCATCAGGGAAATGCAAATCAATGTTATAATGAGACATACTAACTCCACTTATAATGACAAAACAAAATAAAACACAATAAACAAACAAGTAAACTCACCACCACTACTAACTAAAAACTCCTGGAAAAGATGTGGAGAAAAAAATTTTTTAAACTCTCATATGTGGTTAGTGGCAACACGAATTACAATAGTCCTTATGGAGAACAGTATGGTGGTTCCTCAAACCAACTATTCTTCTTCTGGGTGTATGTTGCTGTTGTTGTTGTTGTTGTTAGGTGCCGTCAAGTCAGCGTCCAACTCATGATGACCCTACATACAACAGGCAAAACACTATTGTCAGTGCTTCTCTGCTATTCATAGGATTTTCAGTGGCGGATTGATTTTTGGGAGTGGGTTGCTGGTCAGTTTCCCAAGCCTATAGCACCTGGTGTTCCCAGGGGGTCTCCCATCCAAGTACTAACCAGGCCCGATCCTGCCTAACTTCTGAGATCTGATGAGATTGGATGCCACAGTGCTTATATACCCAAAAGAAATGAAATTAGCACACCAGAGAAATCAGCATACCCATCTATGATGCCACTTTTCACAACAGCTAAGGTATGAAATCAGCCTAGGTGCCTGTCGACAGAAGAACAGATAAAGAAGAGGTGGTATATATACAGAATGGGGTACTATTCTCTCTCATCATGTGGGAGTTTAATAAAGTTGACTTATAAGTAGAATAGTGATTACCAGAGATGGGAAGAGTGTGAGGGGGTGGAAAAAGGGACTTTGGATGTGTGAAAATATTACACTGAATCTCATTAATATGTAGATTAACACACATTAATAAAACCTTTAAAAATAAAAATAAGTCATCTGGTTTGGAAAGTAAGGCCAGCAATCGATTTCTCCTTGATATTTTTCAAATTGGGTAGTTTAGAAACAAGGCAGCGTCAGGAGCAGAAACCAAAGTGCATCAAGATTTTCTGTGAAGTTACTGTTGAAGGTCCCAGCTTAGCCATAGAGCAGCCATTTTATAAACCAGACTAAGTTGAATGA
Organism: Pedetes capensis; assembly: GCA_007922755.1. Taxonomy (NCBI): domain Eukaryota; kingdom Metazoa; phylum Chordata; class Mammalia; order Rodentia; family Pedetidae; genus Pedetes; species Pedetes capensis. The sequence continues at coordinate 3,796 of VMDO01023969.1, forward strand.
GGTAAAAATTTTCCACTGCCCCTAGAGTGACCCAGCCCCTCCCAACCTGGAAAGTCTGGGACTGTTTTAGATTACCACTCTATTGCCTGAACCAATCAGTTTAAAGGCCCTCTTTGCTCGTGCGCCACACTATTGCCTGAACCAATCAGTTTAAAGGCCAACTAATGTAACCAATTAACCTGCTATTTCTGCTTCTGTATGGGTATAAAAGACCCTCGCTTTTGCATTTTGGGGTCTCTGGTTCAAAAGAGCTTGGTAGACCCCGTCGCGTCAGAACAATAAATCCTGTGCGTTTGCATCGACCTCGGACTCCGTCTCTCATTGGGAACTCTCTAGATAGACACGGTTTCTCTCTCTGGGAAGCCGAGTCTTACACTGTATCATTTGCTTAATTTTAAATAAAAAATCCACAGTGAGGCACAGAAACCATGCCTTAGGAGAAGGGAACGTGGGCTCCAGAGGGCAGTCACATCGCTTGTATTTCCATCAGTTATTGTTTTATTTAGTTCCTGCTCTTGATTTTCTGTGAGCTCTTCTTATGTATTTTAGTAATTTTCCCCCACATTTCCTCAGTAAATTACTCTGTTATTTGGCCAACTCATACATGTTTCTTTTTCTTGAAACCAAGAGTCTCAACTAAACGGAATGGACAAAAACTGATTAATCATTATATACTTGAAGTGCCTGACAAATAAGAGCACATTAAATATTTGCTGAATAAATAAATTATAATACAAATTGCTTAAAATTCCAGTGACGAAGTAATTCGCTATTTCAGGCATATTACTTAAAATGATAAAAAGTACAGGAAATGATTAATTTTGATTCCTATCTTAGTAACAAATTACAGGTAGGTTTAAACATTATACACTTAAAAGTTTTTGTTCTGCTTTTGTATCTGAAGATAAGTTGCTACTATGTGTCATAGTTATGTTAGTTTTAATTTACAAAAAAGTACCTATTTGGTCAAATAAGTTCTCTCGCAGCAGATATAAATTGTATCTAAAAAAATAAAAATAAAACTATGACTTTCTCCATTCTCCTTCATGGAGGAGAGGTACCGCTGAATAGAAGGCACTCATCTTTGTGAACATTCCACACATTGAATATTAAAGTACAAAGCTAATCTTCTAATTAGCGTATTCACAAAGCTCATTTTCACTAGAGATTTAATACATTGTTATGCAAGAAATAAGAGACATATTCTTCACAAAAATCAACAAATTATTTGTGAAGTCTTTAATAGAGTTTTGTTTCAACATAGCCACTTCCTATTTCTTCACTCATAAATTCACTCAGAAATTATTTACTTAGGCTTTAAGTACAAAACACTACGAAAGGCACCATGGGGGAGTATAGAAATGAAAAATAGGGGAACAACTCCTAATAGAGAAGAGGACAAAATTTAGTGTTGCTTCAGATAAAGTTATCACTGGACCAATAGAGAAACAAATGGTTTAGAGTGACCTTGGCAGAAGGAAAAGCCAAATGATGTGGAGGTCCTGATGTGATCTGGGCATAGTTTTGTCAAGTTTTATCATACGTTTCCATAAACCGAATACAAGTTGATCAGTGGCAGACTTTGGAGGCACAAAAATGGATCCTAAATGCTCAATGACTGGTAAAATGGAGGAGAAAATAAACAAGCAAAATGAACAATGAGGGATTAAGGGCCCCTCCTCTGACAGAGTTCTCAGGTCCTGAGGTAAGGGAGATGACCCGATGACCAAATGTGGAAAGACTATCTCCCAGTCTTACTCCCTCCTTCCACACTTGCCTCCAGGAAATCTTTCCCCATCAATGTGAAGAGCCAGGTCCTGCAGTCCTGTAAACCTCTAGCCTCCAACCATCTCCTTCCTTTCCCATATTGTTGCCTGAGTGGCCTCTTTTCCTGTCCCCTCCCTCCGGTCTACTTGCCCCCAATTAAACTCCTTCCTTTACAAGTCAATGCATTTGCTCAACATCTGTGGAATCTTGCACAGAGACGTTTTCCTATCAAACAGCTCTGACCTCAGCCTACAATTGGATGCATATAAACTTGGAAACGACAGCAAATTTAAAGCTATGTTTTTTTGAGTCTTACTGAATTTTGTTTATACCCCCCAAGTAGTTCTTATTCTAATATAATAAGGACTGTACATTCTGTTAGCAGCCAATTAGCTTGGAGCAGACTTGGTGAGAGAATAGTACAGCAGGAGGGAGGAGGGAGACAGGCAGGGTAGAGTCTTTGGGCGATGTACCTAGTGTGGCTCCTGTGTTAGGTACCAAGCCGACTCCACTCCAACCTTTCCATCTTGGAACTTCACGCAGAAGTGATATTTTTCTGTATGAAGTGCCTAGGAGCGTAAGGATCTGAACCATCGTCGGTTCTGGCCTTGGTTAATCAGCTCCCAGTCCATGTTTCTTAAATGTGGCCCTCTAATGCTGGTAAGACACCAGAAGATTTTAGAAGACTCCACTCACATACTGAGAAAGACCTCCATCCCCTCTACAATTGCCTTTCCACTTCAGTAGAATACATCCAGAAGAAAGTCTGATTTTTATGACTTCATGTTTTTAAAATAGCTTTCATTTGTGGTTAACACGTATTAATTGTACATATTGAGTCAGTACTATCTCTACCCATGCATACGGTGAACACCAATCAATCCAATCTCCCTTTTTCCACTCCCCCCTCCACACCCTTCCCAGCTTCTATCACTATCTTTCTAGATTTGGCTTACTTCACTTGACATCTAGTCCTCCAGCTCTATTTGTTTGCTGCAAATGATAAGATTTTATTTTTTCATGACAATAATATTACATTATATTTGTATATCACATTTTCTGTATGCCTTAATTTGCTGATCAGCACCAAAGCTGATTCCATATCTTAGTTGTTATGAATAGTGCCACAATAAAAATGTATAGTCCCGTTTTTAACATTATCCAATGCTCATTATTGCCCACCTTTAAAAGAGAATATTGGACAGTGTGTTCTAAAGCATTGCCAAGCAAGAATATTTACATATTATTTATTAGTATATTACTATCATTACATTCTTGGCATGTGATGCTGGTTTCTTGTTTATAATATATGAAGTTTGTTCTTAAGAATAAATGAATTTAATAATAACTAATAGAAAAACATTAACAAAGTTAATATCATAGTGATCACAAAATTACAGGGCTTGTATACAAATTGTCAAACTGTTAAGACAGTGCTCTGGGCTGAAGGAGAGTATCTGAGAGTATGAGATAAATTTAAGAGGCTCAGGCAAAAGTTCCAGAACAATACAGCAGGTCCCTTTCCTCCACATCTTCTGGCTCTGTTTATGAAATGGTCTTCTCTCCACGTTGACGTTAGGCAATTGTGCATGTGTTAGAAGGCTTCAGGAAGGCCACGCCAGCTGTTGCTTCTAATCTTGTGTACCATGAAAGCAGAGAGAGGTATGTTTGCTTTGTATTTGTGCTAACACCATTATAAAGCATCAGTCCTGTTTATCTGCTTGCTTTTGACCTCTCGGTTATTTGCAGCTTTTCTGCAAAGCTGTTGAAGCTGGATATTTCTCCATTGTTGATAAGAAAGGAAGGGATGGATTCAAGTCAGATGGGCAGTTTTGTTTTTATCTGGGTTTTTTTTTTTTTTTTTACTTTGGTGTGTTTGATAAGGAATGAACATATGGAATTATAAAAAACCTTTTTTTAGGATTTAAAAATACATTTGTAAAGAAATATAAATTTCTTTTTCAAATTAAAGTCGTAGTTTCAATATTCATTAGAAATACATCCCCTCTTTCACATATCCAGAAATCAAAAATGATTTATACTACTAGGAAAGAAATTAATTATAGGATAATGACATACTTTTTAAGAATATGCTAATTTGGGTAAGAATTTTTATTTTGGCAACAGACATATTTATGATAGTGCTATGCTTTAAAAATCACATAGACTAAAATGAAATGTAAATAATTATATCAAGAGCTAACACCAATTAGAAAAATTAAATTATCTTGTAACTATTAGCTTTTAAAAATAAGAAACACTATATTTGACAATTTTATATTCTGCTACTTTTTTTAGTGATCACAACAAATTTATTGATCCTGAACTATTCATTAACGGCTACAGAGTTTGAACTCCTGTTTTTATTGGTAAATGATTCTAGAAATAATGTGATTAAAATAAACACTCCCGAGGTAATCCCAAAACAGTCAGGCAATGAAAACCCTATGAGGGTCGCTATGAGTCGGGCACGACTTGACGGCAACTAACAACAACAATTCATGATACTGAATCCTGGAACACTACTTGGAAAAATGGCATGGTAATATTTTTGTGTTCATTATTTCTCTTATTTCTTTCTTTTAAGAATCCACTTACCCATGCCAGCTTGGAAAGCTAAAAATCCAGTTCACTCCTAAAGTGAAGCTCAATAAATATTAGTCTTTCCAGTTGCCACTCATTCCCCGCTGTCTGGAGTTGTTCCAACTGCCTAGTCTGAGTGCTCTGAACCAACTTCCATGCGTGCTCACCCTGGAACTGATCAGTAAGCAATGTGTGTTTTGATCAATTGTGTTTTCTCACTTTCAGCTCATTTGCTTATAATTTCGTCTTTGCATGAGATGAATTATTTTGAAGCCTTAGTTGGAAAGCTTTTATGCTTGTGAAGTGTATTTCCTTAAAATTGTTAACATCCCGGCGTCATTGATGTCACAAATACCTTTTCTTTTTTGGCTTTTGTTTCCTCTCAGAACATTTTGGCAAAGGGCAACACGGACTCTCACCAGTATGTTGGACATTTTAGCAAGTACCTCCTGGAGGTTGACAATTTTCTCTCACAAACAATGTGTGGCTTAACTTTAGATCTCTTACAGTCTTCTAAACGTTTGCTTTCTTTTGCAAAGCTTTTTAAGAGCTAAGCACGCAAAAATCATAAAGACAAGTCTATTTTTTTTTGCAGCATGCTGCCTTCTGCTGGTAATTCTATTTAAATCAAGTGACTATTGTGTTTTAAAATAAGTATGAAATGCTAAAAGTAATTTTCCCAAATTTTAACACCAGTAGACTATCAAACACTTATGAGGACTATAAAGGTTTTAGTACCATGTATCGAGAAACTTTCCTAAAATTTCAAAGCCTCTGTTTTAGATTTTGGCTTCACAGCTGTACACAGCAGCTATACGGTGTTTATCCAAATTATCCACAATTTGGATATATTTTTAGATTATCAGAACTATGAAAACAAAATACTTAAACATTTTCCTCAATGAACTATGGATACAGATATATCTGTAGACTTCAATTAATAAAAATACTGACCAGCTCTTATACTATCATTTTATAGATGAGAAAACAGAGTCCAAAGAGGTGAAGGGATCTTGTCCAGGATTACCAAAGAGTGTGTGTGTGTGTGTGTATGTGTGTGTGTGTGTGTGTGTGTTTACTCACTTGTATGAGCATATAACAGTTTATACCTGTCTGGTTTTCTCTGGCTCTTAACTTTGAAACAATGTTCTCAAATTTATTTAAATCTATCATGATACTGAATCCTGGAGCACTACTTGGAAAAATGGCATGGTAATATTTCTGTGTTCATTATTTCTCTTATTTATTTTTTTTAAGAATCCACTTACCTATTCCAGCTTGGAAAGCTAGAAATCCAGTGCACTCCTAAAAATGAAAGGAAAAATGTCATATTCCCTGATTCATGGAAGAATTGTGTATAAAGGAGAAGACAAAATGAAATCTATGGAATAAGGAATAAAAATGAATAACCATTTGGTTCTCTGATATTTGTCTCGGGTGCTCTAGGATACATATTTCCTAGAGTAAGTTGTGACATGTATTAACTACTATGTTGTTGTTGTTGTTGTTAAGTGCCGTCAAGTTGAGTCCAACTCATAGTGACCCTCATAGGGTTTTCAATGGCTGTTTTGGGATGGCTTTGGGAGTGGTTTGCCATGTCTTTCTCCCATTTTTGCAGTGATGGGGATTGAACTGAGGGCCTCAGAGAGCTGAGTGGCACTCTACCAACTGAGCTAAGCCCCAGCCATTAACTATTATAGAAGTGATAAATACTATCACTGGGAGACTGAATCCTTTACTGTAAATACCTTTGAGCTCCGTATGTGAACGAGGAATATTTCTCATTCTAAAGCAGTGTTTCTTAACCCTCTGCACCCTGAAATCTCAAGAAGAGCTTTAAAATATACTGTGCTTATTATATGTCTCAGCTGCAGAAATTCAGACTTACTAGGTTGGGTATGGCTTCAGCGGATGATGTTTTAAAGTTCTGTAGGTAACAGTGATATATGATCACTGCTTGATGACAGAAAAGAAAAAGGGTTGGTTTCACCATTGTATGTGGAAAATCAGAGGAGAGAAGAGAAAATCATGGAGAGTCACTGGCATGAGCACCAGGTTTTCAGTGGCCTATTTTACTATCTTCTACTTTCCCTATCTTGTTTTTGGCATTGTCAGAACTTCCTCCCTTGTGAAATTCCTGCATTCTTCCTCAGTGATACTCCTTTAGTTATTCTTGAAGCCCCTCAGTCTGCATGACACCTCCAGGAATACCTAACACCTCATTCTGTTTCCTTCAAGTGTCCAGGCACCATGTGCTACACTATGGTCATAAAGACCCTATCACGTGCTGCACCAAAGAAACCTTACATTTCTCCCCAAGGCTTTCTAGATAACACTCAAGATGCTTGGCTCAGCAACCCAGGCTCTTCACAGCCACACCTTTCCATCCAGATTCCCTGCCTTCCCGCTTCCCAAGGAAAAATGTCAAAGGACAAACTGAATTATGTGGCTGACTGTGTCGGGGCTCATGGAAGCATTCCTTCCCCTATTTCAAATGCTTTCCCACAAACGCCCTCTTCACTGGAGACTCCTGTTTGGTTTTCAAAATTAGAACGAGGAATATTGCTCCTGTGAAGGTTTCCCTCGACATTATGCTTCCCTTCTTCTCTCCATCCAGACAACAAAACCCTTAGCTATAATTATCAAATGAAATAGTATGCTTATGTTTCTCTTCTACTTGATTGGCTTTATTTTGAAATGTTCCTTATTTGGAATCACCTGAGGGTGTTCTGAAGGAAGGGAAGCTTTCATGAAAAAGTCCTGAAGAAATTGGGCACAGTAGGAACTTATCTCAACATCATAGAGGCCATTTATGACAAACCTACAGCCAACATCATATTAAATAGGGAAAAATTGAGAGCATTTCCTCTAAGATCAGGAATAAGACAAAGATGTCCCACTCTAACCTTCCTTATTCAATATTGTAATTGCATTTCTAACCAGAGCAATCAGGCAAGAGGAAGAAATTAAAAGAATATAGGTAGGGAAAGAAGAGGCCAAATTATTCTTGTTAACAGATGACATGATTCTTTACCTAAAGGACCCTAAAAATTCCACTAGAAAACTCTTACAACTAATTAGCAACCCCAGCAAAGTAGGAGGATACAAAATTAACACTGAAAACTCAGTAGCCTTCCTTTACACCAATAGTGAGCAGGAAGAGAAGGAAATCAAAACAATAATCACCTTCACAATACCAAAAAGTTAAATATTTAAGAATCAGTCTAACCAAAGACCCTAAAGACCTCTGTAAGGAAAACTTCAAAACATTAAAGAAAGAAATAGCAGAAGATACCAGAAGATGGAAGGACCTCTTGCTCGTGGATTGGGAGAATAAATATTGTGAAAATGGCTATACTAACAAATGTGATTAATAGATTTAATACAATCCCCATCAAAATTCCAATTACAGCCTTTTGCAGAAATGGGAAAAACAATTCTAAAATTCATATGGAAACACAAAAGACCACATATTGCCAAAATAACCCTAAACAACAAAAACAATGCTGGAGGTATCACAATAACTGACTTCAAACTATACCACAGGGCCATAGTGGCAAAACCACCTTGGTACTGGCACAAAAACAGGCTTGAAGATCAATGGAAAGAATTGAAGATCCAGAGATACACTCATGCAACTACAGCCACCTGATATTTGATAAAGAGACTAAGGATGCTCATTGGCAAAAAGATAGCTTCTTCAGCAAATAGTGCAGGGAAATTGGATATTCATTTGTAGAAGACTAAGCATAGACCTATATCTCTCAATCTGTATGACAGTCAACTCAAAATGGATAAGAGAGCTCAAATAAAACCTTAAAGCTACTAGAAGAAAAGGTAGAGAATGTGCTCCAATACATAGGTATTGTTATTGTTGTTAGATGCCATGGAGTTGGGTCCTACTCATAGTGACCCTATGTACAACAGAATGAAATACTCCCCAATTCTGTTCTAGGCACATGATCTTTATTATGTTTAAGCCCATTGTTGCAGACACTGTGTCAATCCATCAAGTTGATAGTCTTCCTTTTTTTGTTGATCTGCCACTCTCCCAAACATGATGTCTTTCTTCAGGGATTGGTCCCCCCTGACAACATGTCCAAAATATGTAGGATGCAGTCTAGCCATCCTTACTTCCAAAGAGCACTCTGGTTGACTTCCTCTGGGACAGACCTATTGGTTATTTTGGCAGTCCATGGTATATTCAGTATTCATCTCCAGCATCCTAATTCAAAAGCTTCAATTTTTCTCCTGTCTCCTTTATTCAATGTACAGCTTACACGGCCATACAATGTGACTGAAACACACAGTCACAGGCAAGCATTTCCTTAACAAGACTCCAGCTGCCCTGGAAACTGCATCAAGAATGATAGATGGGATTACATAAAACTAAAAAGCTTCTGTATAGCAAAGGAAAGAATTAACAGAGTAAAGGAAGAACCCACAGAATGAAAGAAAATCTCTGCATCTTACACATCTGACAGAGGATTAATTTCTAGAATATACAAAGAATTTAAGAAATCAAACGCCAAGATTACAAATAGCCCAATAAATAAATAAGGTGGGTAATGGAACTGAAAGGACAGTTTGCAAATGAAGAAGTATAGATAGCCAATAAGCACATGAAAAAGTGGTCAATATCCCCAGCTATTGGGGAAATGCAAATCAAAGCAACATTGAGATTCCATCTCACATCAGCAACAGTGGGCAATATTAACAAAATAAATAAGAACAAATGCTGGAGAGGATGGGGACAAAATGGAACTCTTTTACACTGCTGGTGGGACTGTAAAGTAGTTCAACCACTTTGGAAATCAATATATAAGTACTTTGGAAAACTAAGAATAGAACGGCCATATGACCCAGCTATGCCAGTCCTGGGAATATACCCAAAGGAAGATAAATCATCGTATCACAGGGATACCTGTGTAGGGAGAAATTGGGAGGAAATTGGCAAAAAACCCAAAAAGGGGAAAACAGCTAGATCTAGGGAAAATGAAAGTAACTTGGTTGGACGTTTGTACAAAACCCTTCACAAATCCCCTGAACCTGATTGGACAATTGGACTCAAAGCTGATTGGCTCAGGCCATTCCATGGGCGAGCTATATAAGGAGCTGCACTGTGGCAGCTCATTCCCTTTTTGCCCTTCCTCTCGCCTGGACCATCAGGTATAGTAATAGTATAGTATAGTATAGTATAGTATAGTATAGTATAGTATAGTATGGACCGAGAGGTCTACTATACCTACTGATATAGTAGAGTTTTCTACTATATTATGGAACCCACAGTGATTATTAGAAACCTCTGCCAAGTTTCAAATACTTGTTTTGTATTGCGGTTAGAGAAAAGCCCAAATCCAATGTTCTTTCCTTTAGAAAATGTCACCTGATAGACTCTAGAAGTCAAAAGATTTTTTAACTTACAACATTATAAATAAATATAACTGATAAAGCAAATGAGAGTAATGTTATAAGTTTCTTAATGTCTATAGTTTGCAATTAAAGCTAACTAATAAAATCGAAACTACATATGTAGTTAAGAGGTAGCTTTTTTCCTACAAGGGGAGAGAGATTTGCTATCAAAAGTATTACATTCGCGTACAAAGAAATATTTTAAAGTTTCCATATTTCTTCTTTGTAAGTAGCACAGAAATCTTAGAATGTGCTGATAATTATCTGAAAATAGTGTGATTATTCTGGCAATGGAAGAGTACTCCAACATTACTGAATATACAACAGCTTTTTAAAGGGTTAAGAGGGCATTCTCTGGTCTTACAATTATATTACCGTATTCATCTGAGTCGTACAACATTTTATTGACATATCAAACTTTAATCAATGATCTGTCCAGAGAATTATCACTTCATTAAGAAAAAAACCTCTGTGACTATATCAGAAATCATCGTTTTGAAGTATTAGGGTTTTTTTTTTTTCCAATACTGTTTTATGTATTTGCAAAAATACCACGCTCACATTGGCACTTATACCTTACTGTGTGTGTCTACTCTGTTTGTAGGAGGTTGTTTTAACAAAACACAGAAGAGTGACCATGTACTTGCTGAGTCACTGCTCCTGCCTAGTTCCCTCCTGCACTGTCTCCAGAAACGCTGATCCTTTCCGGGTCCATGCTGTATTTTTCAAGAACATTTTGGCATAAGAACCACCTTGAGGCATTGTATATAATTGGATTGGGAAATGATAATGAAATGATAAGGTGCTAATCTGTAGCTGTGGAGAGAAAACACAGTTGTCCTGTCATTTTTTAAGGAAATTTGTTAAAGCATAATGACCATGGCAGAAATGCACATAAGAGCACAACTTTCAAACTGAACACTGCTGTGCAGCCAGCCCCACTGTGCATTTAAAAATATGTTAATAAACTAGAACTCATATTAAATGTCATTAACACAAATAAACAAATAATAAGTAAAAAGTAAATTAATAAATGCATTCCAATTTGGGCACTGTGATGTCCGATCCCATTAGATCTCGGAAGCTAAGCAGGGTTGGACCTGTTTAGTACTTGGATGAGAGAGAGACTGCCTGGGAACACCAGGTGTTATGAGGAAGAACCTGGCAACCCATTCCCAAAAAACAATCCACCATTGAAAACCCTACGAACAGCAAAGAAGCCCTGACAATAGTGTTTCCCCTGTTGTATGCAGAGTCGTTACGAGTTGGACACCAGCTCCAGGACACCTAACCACAAGATTTTCTTTTCCTAAACTTTTGCTGGACACATGATTGTTTACTGGAACACAGAGGAGAATGCAATCATTAGCTGAACTTGTCCAACTTGCCCGTTGCTCTTTGATCCCTGAGTTGATGATCAGACCTTGTTGCACAGCTAGTGAAATTTTATCTTTATTATGCCAACTCTTAGCACTAAGTAAGCAGTTCTGTATTCAGAGTGTAAAATAAAACTTCAAGGAGGAGCTGAGCACACCAGGAATTAAAGTCCACTATTAAGGCAGGTCTAGGAAGTTACTTCCTGGTTCTCTGAAGACAGAGAAGCACAGAAAATATAGCATGGGAAGAAAGACGCTGGGCCTTCTAATATTGGGAGTCCTTGTAGCATATTATGTCTACACACCACTCCCAGATAATTTAGAGGAGCCATGGGGACTGATAATGATGAACACATATTTGAAAACTTTTGCACATTTGGTAAGTCTGGAATTTTTCAAATTCTGATTGGCATATGAAATCATTTGATTTGAAGAAGTTACTTTTCCTGGCTTCTGTTCTTTTGATTTATTGCTCTATCACTCTTTTAAAATAAGTTGCTATAGCAACATGGATTCTTTGCTTGTCTGGCATTTTGTATATTGCAATCATGCTTATGAAAACAATGAGTGAGGAGTCATTTGAGTGGATTCTATTGAAAAACATGTTTTGCTTAGGTATTATTAACATCACGATCATGGCCATCCTTTAAAATTCTTAAGTGTCAGTTGCTATTTAAATTTCAGAGAAAATCAGAAATTGACTGACTATGCAGCATGTTTTAGTTATGGCCTCTTATGCATTCTTTCAATTCAAAATATAGAATAAGGGCGTGTACGCACAGTTGCATAGAAAATGCTCTGCAGACAGGCTTCTGGGCACACGTCAAGGGTTAACCATGAGAGGCATAATACACAGAAATGGGAGGGTGGCCTTCTAAATTATGGAAAGTGGGTGCTTGCCCCAGCAGCTCTGCGTCTGGCAGAGAAAGTCAACCCTTCTGGGAATCTTGGGTTTGTCTTCCTATTACTTCTTTCAGTATTTTATTCACTTCACTTCACTCGGAAATTCTCTTTTGAGATTTTGAACTGGGTGGATATGTGATGCCTGGATTGATCCCTTATTTCTTATACTCAACAATCAGCTTTCTGTCAAATCCTATTAGGCAATCACACCCCAGGCAATTTAGTGTGGAATAATAATAATAACTTAGAAGCAAGTGAATGAATGACTTCGGATAGACAAGTGACTTGAAGAGAAAGAGTAGTTTGAACAAATGTTAGGGGCAGGGCTAGCGAGTTTATGATTGCAAAAAAAAAAAAAAACCCTTTATGGAGAGGAACATCTGCCTACAGGCTAGAAGAACCACACAGCAAATACTGGGGAACAGGTTCTCCAGAGAGAAACAGGGGCAAAACACCATGCTGCAAAATGTTGGCAAGATCAAGGAATCACGAAACACTTGGGCTTGATGAGAAAGTTGTTGCCATGTCATTTGGAGAAGTTAGATGTGGTGAGACAGTGCTTTGTGAGCCATAGAAGAAAGTTTTTACTTAATAACATGTGCAATATAGAGCAATGGAAGGTTAAGAAGGGAGACAATTTCTTATGCTCTCTTTGCACTACAATTTCTGAGTTTTCTTTTTTCTTCAAGTCTGTCTATTCATTACTTTTTTTTTATTTATCCAAGTAATCATATATTGTTTTTTGAGCGTTTCTTCCCTTCCAGGAGACGTCATGGTTTTATTTTTGCCTTCAATCCAAGATTTATGAATAAAATATATTTTAGACCTCTCAAAGGATATACATTTTTAAAATAATTTTAATGTATTTACATATTCCTTGGTTGTCTGCTTTTGTTTGCTTCTGTGTTTACTGTGGTCAATTATTTCCCTGATTCATCTGGTTTTTCCCAATTATTTTGGCTGGCTTCCCTCAAACACCTGGCATTTTGAGCATATATTCAGATATTTTATTGATGAATTAAGTAATGAATCAAGAATCAAATACCTGGATTCAAAATACTGGTAAATATATTGCCTGGCTGTGAAAATTGGACTCTTATTTACCCTCCCTGGGCTCACTTCCTCATCTCTGACATGGACATGATAATATCATAGATTTCATATGTGGGTAGGTTGTTAATATTATTAAGGTTAATTCCGATGCGATGCTAAGGTGGAAGGTCAGGCTGCGGGCTAGAAGGCTGGCCCTCCTTTCCATCCATTCCTTCCTTCCCACCCCTGCCTCTCAGCCCCTCTGTGTGTCCAGCTTTATCTTTGTGCTCCCATACAACAACCATCCCCTGTCCCCATCCCCATCTGCTAGCTACAACAGCTTTATCTTTGTGCTCCTATACAACAATCATACACACACACACACACACACACTGTCCCCATCTGCTAGCTACACTAGTACCTTTGTCTAGAGGGGCTTTTCATTTTGTATTTGCTTAGCTAAAATTTTAAGAAAACGTCTTTCTTCCTGGAGTTGATTAAAATTCCACTCTCTGAAAACTCCTGTACTTTGCTGGCTCAGGTAGCTATTTTCCACCTGCCATTCAAAATAGAGGGAAGTTGCTCAACCACAATGCTCTTCTCCCCCTCTGGTAGCCTTTTGGTTTATTTTTGCCTTCTACACCACACCCTATGCTTCTTTGAGACTGCTCTGACCATATAGCCCTGGCTGCCTTCCAACTCCTTATCCTCCTGCCTCCATGGTTCCCTCCCCCTGGAGCTGGGATTATAGGTCTGAGCCACCAAGCCTGTGTCCCAGAAGGCTTTGCAATCAGTCCCCTGGTGGGTATCTCAGAGAACCAAGTGCAGAGCTGTATCATCAGGTTTATGTTGTTTTGTGATAGTTTTCTCACCTGTCTTTACATTTAACTCTGAAGAACTTGAGAAAAAGGTGTGTCCTCTTTATCTCGGAAGCCCTAAATCTCAGTAGAGAACCTGACACATTTTGTGGGATGAGGTCTAAGTGAGTGTTTCTCCTCCTCTTTAAAAACCACCCCAGGTATGACCTCTGCACTTGTTCTTCTAAAAGGATTCAGGAGGTTGTAGGGACTCTCCTCGTTTCATCTGAGTTAGCTAAGGGAGAATGGATACTGACAAGTTCTTAACTGTCTTTTATATTTGGAACATGAATTCTTGGTATGTGTGCAAATTTCATTTTCAGGCCACATTTATTGAGTTTCTGGGACTTTATCATTTTGCTGATTTCCTTACTATTACCATGGGTACTAATCAAGTCCCACCAACTTCAGATGAAAATGTCACTGTGACTGATACAAAATTCGACAACATTCCTGTCCGTGTATATGTGCCAAAGAGGAAGTCAGAAGCACTGAGAAGGGGAGTGTTTTACATCCATGGTGGTGGCTGGTGTTTGGGAAGTGCTGGTAAGTGAACCACCTCTGTCAGTGGGGTAGCTGGAAAGATTATTATTAAAGATTTATTCAGTTTACTTCTGTTATCTTCCATAGCTTTGCTCTCCTGGTAAAATTTTTCTCTTCCTTGAAGCTTCATATTGCTCTTTGCTATATCTACCTTTCCTCATGGACCCAGCCAGAATAAAGAAGACAGAAGTTTTCCCATTTAGTGAAAGCACACCTTGAATGGCACCATGGCGCATGCCTTTAGTCTCAGTGACTCTGGCACTAAGGCAGGAGGATCACATGCCGGAGACCAGAGGCTGCCTGAGAAACTTAGTAAGACCCTGTCTTAAAATTTAAAAAAAGTTTAAAAGGGGGTCTGAAGTTTCAGTTCAGGGTAGAACCCTTGCCTAGCATGTGTGAGGCCCCAAGTTTAACCCCTCCATTATTTGAATAAATAAAGCAAGATAAAGCAAGATAAAGAAATGAACCCCTTGCTGTGTCTTTCATTCTCCATTTCCCATAATATGGCCATTTAATGTGTTCTCTCCTTTGCTCACCATATATTTAGTGGATGACTGTTAATTTTGAGGAACTTTGCAGTTCTCTGCACAGATGAAATTCTTCTTTCACCTAACATTGCAAGGGAGGCAATTCCTAATCAACTAAGACAAAAGTAAATAACACAACGTATGTGATCAGTGTAGGAAATTAGACCAGAATAATCAAGGTTGGGTGCATGTCTCCTGAAGGATGAATCGACAGTAGAAAGAATATAATTAGAAGCAGAAGCCCTTGGATAAAGATCTCAGTCATGTAACTGAGAAAAGATAGATCAATGAGAAGTAATGAATGATCTACAGATGCCAGGTAAGTAGGATAGAAATATGTTTCGTGGTGTTGAATTTGTTGCGTTAATATTGTTGAGGACAGAGTAACTGGGTGTTCACATGGAACTAACAGAGTGGCAACCAAAAAGTAACAGACAAGAAAATGTGAGGACTGATTACTGGCCTTAGCGGGATTTTGTTTAGCTAAATTTTCAAGAAAATGTCTTTCTTTTTGGAGTTGATTGAAAGTCCACTCTCTGTTTGAAAACTCCTTTACTTTGCTGGCTCAGGTAGCTATTTTCCACCTGCCATTTGTTGTAAAAGAGTAACAAGAGAGCTAGGTATCTCAGAGGATGAGGGAGGAGGATTACTGTGAACTCCATGTCAACCAGGTCTACCTAGTGATTTCCAGGACAACCTAGGCTACACAGTGAGGCCCTGTCTCTAAAAAATCAAGAGAATGATAAATTGCCACATTGTTTGATTATTTTTATGTAGCCTGCAGCTGTAGCCCTGTGGCATCCGATCCCATCAGATCTCGGAAGCTAAGTAGGGTCAGGCCTGGTTAGTACCTGGATGGGAGACTGCCTGGGAACACCAGGTGCTGTAGGCTTGGGAGAGGGACCCAGCAACCCACTCCCAAAAATCAATCAGCCATTGAAAACCCTATGAACAGCAGAGAAGCACTGACAACAGTGTTTCATTTATTGTACATAGGGTTGCTATGAATCGGATACCGACTCGACGGCACCTAACAACAACAATAACATTCATAAACAAGTTGTATCCTGAGAAATGAAGACAATTAACAGAAATACATTAGAAAAGAGTTGAGCTTGAATTGCTGACCAATAGAAACACATCACAGAGGAAATAAGAAGGAAGGTGATTGGTGAAATAATTGAATACAGAGAGGAGGGGCAGAGATGGATAAGAAGAGCATCAAGTCTTCCTCCATGGCCCCTAACCACAGCAACAACACAGTTGCAAGCAGTTAATGAAGGGGCTTCCAGCTTTGTGTTTTAAGGGGTCGGGTTCTTTCCCATTTATATTTGGGTGCTCCCTCTCTTGTCCCATGCAACTGTTGGTGGTCCCTCACATTACCATAATTCATATCTCCTCAACTCATATAACCAACAACACATTGGTCAATTCAGTGACTTGTCTTTTTGATCTGTGTTGCACCCATCACATAAAAGAGCCAAATCACTGTCTCTTCCATTGGGACCTGGGGTTAGTCTTCCAAAGGAGGAGGCTGACTAAGAAGGGCCAAGGACAAATCTACAGTGGAAAAGAGATGAAGAATGAAGAGCGATCGGAAGTTTCAATGGGAAACTCAGATTCCCCCGAGTTGTGGGAGGATGGTTACTTGTGTACAACTACAGTGTGAAATTTGTCTCCTTGGTATTTTAGTAGCATGTGGAGAACTGCCAGGATGTGAAACCAGCACAGCACATGTTCGTTACGGAGCATTCCTCTGTTCATTTGGACCTTCTAGTAAACATTCAATTTTTATTTTTCCTTCAGCTTTGCATCAGTATGACACACTGTCAAGATGGACAGCAGAGAGACTTGATGCTGTTGTGGTATCAACCAAGTAAGAGCTGTGTTGTTCTGTCAGATGGCTGACATACAACGATTCTCTCGTTTCTTGGCAGGGCAATGTGTGTTTATGCCACAAACTCATCTTTTTCAGATGACCTTGAGTAGACAATTAGAAAAGAAAGTTACAGATACAGTAGTAATCAGTGTTGTGAAAAAATGTGTGTGTGAGAGAGAGAGAGAGAGGGAGAGAGAGAGTGTGTGTGTGTGTGTGTGTGTGTGTGTGTGTATGTGTGTGTGTGTGTGTTTTCTGGACAAGAAGGAAAAGTTGAAACTGAAGATTTTTTCACATAAATTAAATTGCATTATCCATGGACATTATTACTAAGAGTAGATTATCTTTTAGCTGTAACTCATAGTGTTTAAGAACAAGTTTTTGGATATGAAGGATCAGCCTAAAAGCATACTGTAAATAATTCCTACTTCAGATGGGCCTGCAGCCATACACACTGTGGTGTCTGATCCCATCAGATCTTGGAAGCTAAGCAGGGTGGGGCCTGGTTAGTACCTGGATGGGAGACCGCCTGGGAACACCAGGTGCTCTAGGCTTGGGAGAAAGACCTGGCAACCCACTCCCAAAAAACAATCATCCATTGAAAGCCCTATGAATAGCAGAGAAGCAGTAACAATACTGTTTCACCTATTGTACACAGGGTCACTATGTGTCGGACACCAACACCTCACAACAACAACAACTTCAGATGGTCTCTGTGAAGACTAATACATTATTTCCCTAAAACTGACTTCACACAGTGACTAGCACTTCATGGGTCTAAAACATAAACTTTTGTTCTCAAATTCAACTCAGAAAGTCAATGAGTCAGCCTAAGTTAGTTGCATAATACATTGACTATTGTTGAACAGCCAATCTCTAGGGCTTATCCATCTTGCTTCAGTGAATCCCTACTTTGCCCTCTCCACAGTATCTGGTAACCAGAATGTATGCCTTGCTTCTATGAATTGGACCACGTTTAGGTCCCTCCTGTCAGCGGAATCATGGAACAGCCGCTCTTCAGTGGCTCGCCTAGCAACATGTTACCGGAGGAGCCATGATTTACTCATATGACGGAATGCTATAAAGACAGAAGTATACCGTAATATGGATACACCGAAGACATCACCTTGAATACTCAGCCCCAGACAAATGGGCATACATGCTCAATTTACTGTAAAGGCAAAATTGTTGTTGTTGTTGTTAGGTGCCATGGAGTCGAGTCTGACTCATAGAGACCCTCACAGCGTTTTCAATGGCTGACTGTTTCGGGATTGCCTTGGGAGTGGGTTGCCACATCCTTCTCCCATTTTGCAGTGCTAGGAATCGAACTCCGGACGTCAGAGACTGCAGAGCAGCACTCTACCAACTGAGCTAAATCCCAGCCCCAAGGGCAAAATAGGAGAACTTAATTGTGGCAGTCATGCCAGCTATTAATGGCTACTTCAGCAGGGGAAAATGGAACATGGAAAGTTTCTGGCAAGATTCCACTTCATAGTCCTGGGCTCTCCACATGGTGGTGTTCGCTTTGAAAATCGACGAAGTTGCGATGTTATGATAGGCGTGTTTCTGCCACGGCCATTACGCTTCAACAAATGTCTTTACAAGTGACGTGAAAACCGTGTTTTCTCTCCACAGCTACAGATTAGCACCTAAGTATCATTTCCCAATCCAATTTGAAGATGTATATAATGCCTTAAGGTGGTTCTTACGCCAAAATATCCTTGAACAATACCGCGTGGATCCTGAAAGGATAGGAGTTTCTGGAGACAGCGCGGGAGGGAATTTGGCGGCAGCAGTGACTCAGCAGGTACCATGGCTGCTCTTCTGTGTCTTGTTAAGACAGTCTCCTAATACGTAAGAGGGTATTGAAAAAAACGCCTACACTTTCAAAATGTCAATTTCTGCTATGGTCACAGTCTTAAGTGACAAATTTCTGGGTAGATCATTGATTAAATTTTGTATGTCAGTAAAATATTATATGTCTTAGATGAATAAGGTAATATAAGACCAGATCTACTCCTAACCCTTTTAAATATTTAGATGAATTCAGTAAACGTCAGTGGAGTGCTCTTCTATTGTCAGAATAATCACATTATTTTCACATCCTTACCAGCATGTTCAAATCTTTCTGTGCTATTTACAAAGAAATATGAAGAAATTAAAAGATTTCTTTTATATGCTTGTAAAAGCTGACATTTGCTATTTAAAATGCTAATATAGTTTTAATTATTTATTACTAAAATAATAGCATTTTTATCCCAGATTATATATAGAATGATTTTTATGAAAGATAATACTGCTATTGATGGCTTAAAAATCTATTTCCCCATGTAGTAGAATAAGAGAAAAAGTGATCTATTAACTACATGTGTAGTTTAGATTTTATTAGTTGGCTTTAAGTATAAACAATAGATTTTAAGAAATTGAAAGCATTCCTCTCAATTGCTTTATCAGTTATATTTATTTACAATTTTGCAAACTAAAAACATTTTGGCTTGTAGAGTTTTTTGGGCAACATTTGCAATAGCAGAGAATTGAATGTGGATTTTTCTCTAACCACAATACAAATCCAGTATTTGAAACTTGGCCAAGACTTTTAATCATTACTGTGGATTTTGTAATGTAGTAGAAAATGCTCAACTAGACCTCAGGATACTTCAATTTTCTGAGTATGCAGTAATCTCCAGATATTGTCTTAACCAAGTCACTTAATGTCTATAAGCACAAATTTCCTCATTTATTAGGAAAATGAACCTTGAAGACTTCACAGAACAATTATGAGGACCACATGGACTAAATTACGTTCAAAATAGGTAGCCCCCTATAATGATCTTAACACATATTGTCCAAAGTGTGCAAAATGGTATATTTTGACCCTTATAGTTACATTGTACATAAATATTGGGTAATCATGGTTTGGGTGATTTGTGTATGTCCATTATTTGTAGTACTAAATTGAGTTTGTTTATATATTGTAGTTGTTTTTATGTGCTATCAAGTTAGGTCCAACTCATAGCAACCTTAGGTAAAACAGAATGAAACACTCCCTGACACTGTGCCATGCCTGGCACTTTGTCAGTGCTTCTCTGCTATCCCTAGGGTTTTCAATGGCTGATTGTTTTCAGATTATTTCAGGAGTGGGTTGCCAGGTCTTTCTCCCATTTTTATGGTGCTAGGGATTGAACTCAGGGCCTCAGGGCTTGAGCAGCACTCTACCAACTGAGCTAAACTCCAGTCCCTATATATACATACATACATACATACATACATACATACATACATACATACACATTTATACACACAAATACATATATGTATCTATACCTTTTACAGTATAATATGCCTTTTGAGAATATACAAAACTACATTTTAATTAAGTTGTGTCTGACCTCACTCAATAGCACCAAACAATAAAATTCAACAAATGTGTCATTCACATATTCAGCAATAAGTTATTTTTAAAGTTCATTTGTTGTTCTTATGTTGTTCCTGTTTCCTTCATTTTTAGAACTAGAAAGTTTCCTGGATGCCATGATGAGTGTAGGTGCACACATATGTTGTTGTTAGGTGCTGTCCAATTGGGTCTAACTCATAGAGATCCTCATAGGGTTTTCAATGGCTGACTGTTTCAGGATTGTTTTGGGAGTGGGTTGCCACATCCTTCTCCCATTTTTGTGGTGCTGGGGATCAAACCTAGGGCCTCAGAGAGCACAGAGCAGCACTCTACCAACTGAAGTAAACCCCAGGCATGTTCATGTGTACACATGCATACACACACACACAAAAAAAAATACCTGAAAACACGAGACCATGAGCACAGCATGAGGGCAGGTCTTTACTGCTTGAAATGAATGCACAAAGTGACACTTTTCCCTTTGCTTCACCTGTAAACATCTCAAGTAGGCATGGCAGCTCATACAGGTTTTAGTGTGGTAGGTGAGTACCGAACAAATGGTCCAGCACTCGACCAGAATTCTCTCAAATATACTGGTCAGGGACCAAAACATTCCAGCATGAAGCAGTTTGAGGGCTAAAGTACCACTGTATTTTAAGGTTTTTTTAGATGGTATACTTTAATTAAGTATTTTTGAGATTATGAGTATATATAGAGAGAGAGTATATATAGAGAGAGTATATATATATATAGAGAGAGAGAGAGTGTATATATATATAGAGAGAGAGAGAGAGTATATATATAGAGAGAGTATATATGTATATATAGAGAGAGAGTATATATATATATATACACTCTATATATAGAGAGTATATACTCTATATAGAGAGAGTATATATAGAGAGAGTATATATATAGAGTGTATATATATATATATATATGTATGTATAGACAGAGAGAGAGAGAGACTATGTTCTTATTGTGATTTTATTGTTTTCAAATGAAAAAAATTAGTACAAAAGATCTTATTTCTTTTTTAGCTCTTAGATGACCCTGATGTCAAGATCAAACTCAAGATTCAATCCCTAATTTATCCTGCCCTTCAGCCTCTTGATGTGGATTCACCATCCTATAAGGAAAATTCACATATGCCAGTTCTGCATAAATCACTCATGGTCAGGCTCTGGAGTGAATATTTTACGACAGACAGAGCACTCGAGAAAGCCATGCTTTCCAAACAACATGTTCCTGTGGAATCAAGTCATCTGTTTAAATTTGTTAACTGGAGTTCCTTGCTCCCCGAGAGGTTCAGAAAAGGGCATGTTTATATTGATCCAACATATGGTAGTTCTGAGCTGGCTAAAAAGTACCCAGGGTTCCTAGATGTGCGGGCAGCCCCCCTGCTGGCAGATGATAACAAGTTACATGGTCTACCTGTGACCTATGTCCTCACTTGTCAATATGATGTCCTCAGAGATGATGGACTCATGTATGTCACCCGACTGCGGAACGCTGGAGTGCAGGTGACCCACAACCATGTTGAAGATGGATTCCATGGAGCAATGGCCACTTACGAACTTAAAATTGCTAATAGGCTGATAAATCAGTACATCAATTGGTTACAGGAAAATCTATAATAAAATGTGTATGTGTATTAATGATATGTTTTAAAATAAACTAAATCTCAAAACATGAGATAATCCACCCAGGAGAAGATGGTCTTTCTTGAAATATTACACATAAAGTCCATAAAGTATGTTAATTCTCACAATAAATGGCCACTTTTCTATTTTTCTTTCTTACTCTTAGGAATTTCATCCAATTTTTCCTATTGTTTATGTGCTGTTTCGGACATTTGTTTCTTCTACATTGATAGTTGTCCTTTTCATTATCTTATTTTCTTATGTATTCTCTTTTGTGAGAAATGGTTATTCATTATACTTGCAGGAAGATGTAAGAAAATATTACCTAGGTAAGTTCAAATTTTTAACCAATGTACATTTAGGCTCTGAGACACTTCTCATGGCTGTTATGACTTGATCACCATCTCTTTTCCAAAGAAATTTCATTGGCACCATGCTATTTTATTACTACTATAAATTTCTCTTTGACACAACTCAACTATCCAGGTACCAAATGTTACACCATTCAGTGTTGATAATTACTGTTGTATTTTGGGGAATTAGTTGCTTAAGACTTAGGAGAAGGAAGAGAAAGTGAGGAGGCCAGTTGGATGAACCAATGACAGTTACTGCCAAGGACTATGCATGTTCAAAAAAAAGGCCAGCAATAGAACACTCACAAAAATTTTCACCTTTGACAAGCTCATCTGGACATTGCAGAGAGGAATACAATGTAAAATGAATCATATTTCAAGGCTGGGCAGGATTATTTGTATTGACCATGAGCTGTGTAGTGCACTCGGATCACGAGGAAGCAAAGCCACAGGAGGCTGCCGGTGGCTCAGGAGCTCTGTGTGGTCATCAGGTACAAAACCTTCTTTTCCCTTTGTACTTCACCATTCTTAGTATCAGCTTTTGTGTTTACACTTATCATTATAGGGCTTTTGAGCTCCACCTGAATATTCTATCTAGGGAGGGAAGGGGATGAGAACCACAGCTCCATTTGCAGCCATTCTACATTGTCAGAACCATAGTAGCAATCCCAGCAGCTCCAGCCATGGACTTTTAGGGCAAAATCATAGGAAACTTTTGCAAATAGAAGTTTGAAATTGGGAAAACTCCTTACCTTATGCCAAGAAATGCAACAATGATAGACAACAAGTAGGACATACACAGAGCTCTATAGCAATAGCATGTTAAATAGCAATTGTGGGATGCATTATTTTCTGATTAAATAAAATAAAGTTAAGGTTAATAGTATATGCAAGAGGGCTGGGATTTAGCTCAGTTGGTAGAGTGTCACTCTGCAGTCTCTGAGGTCCCAGGTTTGATTCCCAACACTGCAAAAATGGGAGAAGGATGTGGCAATCCACTCCCAAGGCAATCTTGAAATAATCAGCCATTAAAAACCCTATGAAGGTCACTATGAGTTGGACGTGACTCAACAGCACCTAACAACAACAAGTATATGCAATGGATAGACAAATAATTTAGAAGTGTGTTTCCAAGTTGAATGTTTCTGTACTGTATTAAGATGCAAAGATGTGTTGGTTTAAAATGAACTCTCAAGTTAAGCCATCACTAGTACTGGATAGAGCCTGCAGCCATACCACTGTCGTGCCCAATCCTGTCAGATCTCGGAAGCTAAGCAGGGTCAAGCCTGGTTAGTACTTGGATGGGAGACTGCCTGGGAACACCAGGTGCTGTAGCCTTGGGAGAAGGACCCAGAAACCCACTCCCAAAAAACAATCCACCATTGAAAATGCTGTGAATAGCAGAGAAGCACTGACAATAGTGTTTCGTCTGTTGTACGTAGGGTTGCTATGAGTTGGACACTGACTCCACAGCACTGAACAACAACAATAGTACTGGATGTTGTTGCATCTCATCCCTCCCTGATGGTAGGAATAGTGACACTGGCATGGATCGCTGCTAGCAAACATCTTTTTGAGCAGAGAGATGGGGTCACAATTCTCATCTGTGATATTTTCATGTTAAACAGATACTTTTCATAATAGACTCATGAAAGTTCAAAGCAGAAGAGGAAAGCCGAGAGTCAATTTATTGAAATTAGTGAAACTAGCATTTCAAACATTTGAACTAATCAAAACTACAGTGAGATGCCACCTCATCCCACTTAGGATGGCTACCCTCAAGAGACAAGCAACAATAAACGATAATGAGGATATGGAGAAAAAGGAACCCTCATACATTGTAGGTGGGCATATAAGTTAGTGAAGCCACTGTGGAACTGAGGAAGTAGGGTCCTCAATAACTAAAAATAGAACTATCATGTGATCTCGCAATACCACCTCTGGAAATATACCCAAAGGTATCTAAGTCAGCCTACCACAGAGACACCAGCACATCCATGGTTATTGTTTATGGCACTCTTCACAGTGGCCATTATTTGGAACCAACCCAGATCTACCATCAGATGAATAGATAAAGAAAATGTAGTGTATATATAAAATGGAGCATTATTCAACCATTAAGAAGAACAAAATCATGTCATTTGCAAGAACATGGACAGACCTAGAAATCACCATGTCAAGCAAAGTCTATGCCCACTCTCATTAAGGTAGATAATCTAAATTTATACTTCTATTTTAGGACAGCTTCCCTGTGTATGTGGACTTGAAACCATCATCTTTTGGACTCCCAAGGGCACTAACCAGGAGTTCTCACTTTTAATCCTACATTATCCATTTGACCCTGCCTATGGATCACCTTCATTAACCCAAAAATGTATACTTTTCACATATCCTAAAAATCAATATCAAAATACTCTCAACATCATTTTCCTCTCCAGCTTTCTTGCTAATTTCTACTTTCTTTATAGGAATATATCAGGAAGAGATTTTTATTGTTCTCTCTACTTCCTCTCACTCTGTTCTCTCTTGTATTCACTCCAATCAGTGTTCTGTTCTTCATGAACCACCAAATTATCTTAACAAGAAATGATCTTTACATTGCTAAGCTCAAGGGTATGCTTTCTGTCTAAATCTTCCTTGTCCTTGGAAGTAACATTTGACCCAATCACTCCCTCTTCCCTGAAACACTGTCTTGATTTGGCTCCACGTCATCAAATTCTTCTGGACCCCTCCTGTGTCTTGGGCCATACATTCCGAGTTGTGTTTGAAGCATCTCTCTCTATTCCTTGAT
This sequence comes from Pedetes capensis, assembly GCA_007922755.1. NCBI lineage: Eukaryota > Metazoa > Chordata > Mammalia > Rodentia > Pedetidae > Pedetes > Pedetes capensis. The sequence continues at coordinate 28,853 of VMDO01023969.1, forward strand.
CTCTTCTCAATGCAGTATTTCTGTTCTCAGGGCTCAGACTATTCTCTGTCTCCACTCACTTCTCTGCTGTTGTTGCTAATGCCCTGTGTGTTGAAACCCCCAAATCACAAATCCAACCTTGACTATATCAACTCAAGTGGTGTCTATCCAAATGCTCACCTGACCACTCTTAGATTTTCATAGAGATCTCACTCAGAAATTTCTGATTTTTCTATTTGAAATAACTGCCACTCAAATTTTCTCATTTGAGTAAATGGGAAATCCAAAATTTCTCTAGTTGCTAAGACCATGACAACCTTAAAGTAAAAACTTGATACTATTTCTTATGTCATACACCAGTGAATCAGAGGCTATATCTCCAAAATATTGGAAGAATTCAATCATTTCTTAACATCCCTACTGCTCATACTTTAGTACCAGACACCACCATTTTTAATTTGTTCTTATCCGAGTGAGTGGTATCCTACTTGGTTTCTCTGCCTTTACCCTGTTCTCTTGGAGACTACATTTAACATATAAGGAAAGATGATCATTTAAAAATGGACTCCAGGACCCGTTTCTCCTCTGCTCAAAATCCTCAGAAGGGTTCCTACCTAAGGGCAGATTGTAACTGAAAGTCCTTACAATCACAGTAAGCTAATGTTCTCACAATGATTTATTCTGTCTTACCCACAACTTAAGCTATTATTTACCTCTAATTTCATCCGTGTTATGCATGCTTTCTATACTACAAGCAGTCTAGCAGTCTCAGGGATGCTGCACCTGCTATCTTACCTTTACTACCCTCCCCTTTGGGAATCAACTACTCCTCCTCATGTAAGTCTTTCCTCCACACTATTAAAAGTCAGATTCGAACCGCCTTGTCTATCTTAGTACCTGTTCTGCTTTCCTTTCTTCAAATAGGTCAAGTTTGACCCTACTTTCTTGATTATCTAATAGGTTTATCACTCTCTGAGATGATCTTTTTTTATTCACTCAGATTAGTGTCATTGATATTTATCGTTGTTACACTTTATTATTTCTTTACAAGAGGATGTTTGGCACATAATTATGCCTATTCTTTAAATTAGTCTGTAACTGTAATTGCACAATGTCAGGTCTCTTAGCTAATGTTTTTCTCACCAATATTCCCATTTTGTAAATGAGAAAAACAAAACAATTCAATTAGCAAACAAAAATTTCTAAAAAACTATCATTAAGTTATGAATACCCAAAGCTGGCAGAGTGGCTTTTACCTGTAATCCTAGTGACTTGGGAGGCAGATGCAGGAGGATCACAAGTTCAAGGCCAGAGGCAACCTGCATAGCTTAGCGAGAGCCAGTCTCAAGATAAGAACTTTAAAAGGAGCTGGATGTGAAGGTCCTTGGGAGATGACAGGCAAAGTATGCAAAAGGCGCTGAGTTCAACCCCCTAGTGCCAAAATAAATAAATACATAAATAAACAAATCCCCCAAAGATTCTTCCAAAAATTGGCGATAATGAAAGTATAAATTTTTACATATTGACTTTATTGTTACTATAATAACGTCAGAAGTTGGGATCAGTTGTAGAAATGAAATCCTGGTTGTCACCCAGAGTAAATTCTGGCAATGTAGACTCCGTTCATGGGGGAAAAAGTGCCCATTAATTCTTAGTTTTCAGAAAACTAAATAAGCAAACACTTTAAACACTGAAGGCTTATACAGGTAATTTAAATCATGCCGTATTATTCTCTCTTAGCATACTTATGTATTCTCAGAGTTTGGAAGAAGAAATTTAGCCCACGTTGAAAAAA
>VMDO01023970.1:0-30599 GCA_007922755.1 Pedetes capensis
GATTTGCAATGTGTATGGATATGTGTGTGTGTGTGTATGTATATATATATACACATATATATACATACATGAATATATATTACAATGAAATATATATGATATATAATTATATGTAGTGTTGTTAGAATGGCAATAACTGCATACTTTTATACTTTCCAGGAGTTAAATACTTAGCATTGCATTTAATGGGAGGATAAGATGTTGAATAGTCTGAAATGGTAGATGAAGAGAACATAAATTTGACACTTTTCAATGTGTCATATTGTGACAAATAGGTATTTATAGTTGAGAAACTGTACAATTCCAAAAGTTAGTATTAATTTTTAAATGGTATTTCTACTTTCAGGTTTAGAAACCAAATACCTAAGGGTTTTGTAATTGAGATGCAATTGTAGTTTCTCATTTATTGTACTTTATAACTTTCATAACTCACATATATCTAATTTAATCAAGCATTCTTATTAGAGTTTTCTGGTGAAAAGGATGTAAAATTACATTTCACTAAATTACAAATGTGAATATAATAGCTGCTAATATTTCCTTGTATCCATATGCTAGAATGAGATTCTCCTATTTTATTAAATTCAAACTGGTTTCTGTTTTGCTTCCCTTTTATTTGGTACATTCTGTGTCTTCAATATGGCTCATAAAGATTTCTTAAGTTTTATTGCTATTATTGTCACCTCACAACAAATGTTTAACAACAATATACTCCTTTAATATTTTATGATAAAAAGATGCAAAATTCAGACAGATTATATGATTTCTAAGAATGCTTTTTATGCTCTAGCTATGAAAGGAATTCTGATTTTGTATTTTTAAAATATCCATAAATACTTTATAGATGCCACAAATAACTTTGATCAAGGAGGGACATGAGAAATTAAATATAATGCAGCTAGAAATACTAAAAATATATAACAAAATATTTTACCAGCTCTTTTAACAAATATAACATTTAATTTTTGCAACTTTCTAGTGCAACAATATTATAATCTAAATTTCAAAGGTAAGAGATATGAGTCTCAGAGAGGTCAATAAACTTCATATTACAAGTGAAGGAATTTAGATCCAATACCATATAAGAGATCTTGTGACTCTAGATTTGTGGCTCATTCTATTATACCACACTGTGTCTAGACATCGTATTCTTCTAAGGATTCCAAGTGTACCTCCACAATGTTCTTCATCAAATATAGTTTCATACAAGACTGAAGTAAATCCAAATGCAAAACATTGTTTTAGTGTGTTTAAGTGACTATCAAGAGTTACCAGAAATTGTGTGACTTGTGGGCAATAGGAATTTACTGCTTACAGTTCAGGAGGCCTGGAAGTCTGAGATTATGGCACTGGAAGATTTGGTATTTAGCAAGAACCTGCTTTCTCATAGATGGTGATCTTTTTAACATCATATGGTGAAAGTGGTGAGGGCTCTTTTATATAATATCCCTAATTTTATTTATGGGGCTGGGACTTATCTCAGTTGGTATAGGACAGCTCTGCCATTTCTGAGGTCCAAGATTTAATTCCCAGCACCACAAAAATGGGAGAAGGAAGGCAATCCACTCCTGACGCAATCCTGAAACAGTCAGCCATTAAAAACCCTAAGAAGATCACTATGAATTGGACATGACTTGATGGCACCTAACAACAACAATCTTACTTATAAAAGGCCTTTTCCATGGCCTAATAACACCCTAATGACCCCATTCCCCAACACCATCACTTCGGTGGTGAAGATTTCAGGGTATGAATTTTAGAGGGTCATAAATATTCAAACCATAATACACTTGTCATTTATACCCTGTGTATTTAGAGACCAAACATTCCTTCCTAACTCTTCCTTTGATTTGTTCTTTGCTTCAAATCTAAATGTCTATTTCAAAAAAACTTCCAATTCATTCTTGTTCTCATTTTTCATTCAATCTGAAACTTATTTTAGGATTTAGCATATACTACCAACTGAAACTAAGTCAATACAAGTGCAGTTCTAGTGGCCATATTAAGTAGATATTTTTAATCTTCACTCTAGACCTATGAAATAATTTTACATGATAGCTACTTTTTCTCCAACCCTCTGTAATGGATTAATTATTGGTCTCATTCTCAAATTTGTATGTTGAATGAATATCCCCAAGTGAACTCAGAAACTGGCCTTGTTTGGAAATAAAATTGTTGCAGGTGTGAATAATTAAGAGGAGACCAGAGTGCAGTAGTGTGGAACCCTAAAGTAATATCACTGGCATCCTTATTTTAAAAAATGGATGTTTGAACACAGACATACCCACACACAGGGAGAATGTCATGTGATGATGAAGACAAAGCTCTGGTGATGTCTATAGACTTCAAGAAGTTCCAATGACTTCCAGAAAAACACTGGAAGCTAGTGGAGAAGCATAAAATACATTCATCCTAGTAGTCACCAGAAAGATCTGTCCCTCTTGAAATCTGGCTGTCAGAATTCTAGCCTTTAGAGCTATGATACAAAAAAAAAATTCTCAGGTTTAAGATACTCTGTGGTAGCCTTTAGAAACAGCAGGTCCAGAAAGCTAATATTCCCCTCTTTCTTCTGCTCCAGAATGCACAGTTCTTTCATTTCCCACCATTTCACAATTCCTTGTTCTTGTGGTAAGAAGTCCCAAATTATTTGCCTTTGCCATCTTCTGCCAGTTTTAAATGTCCATTGTCCACTATAGTCTGTTCTTTAGTTTCACACAACTTTATAGAATGATATCAAACTGTTAAGAATGGTTTCAACTACCACTAATTTATGCATCCAAACATGTATCTTCTAAATTATAGGCTCAAATCACACAGCACATTTAAAATTAAATTTATTACTTTTTTCTAAAGGAATTTACCTAGTCCCTTTTTTGGTTGAGATCAAACCTCAATACACGTATCCAACTAAGAAACTGGAAGATTAACTCAGACTTCCAAATAAACTTTATGACCAATTTTAAGGAGCTAATAACCTAAGTCAATTCTCTTTAAATTTTTTCTTGTATAAACTGCTCCCGGATAGGGAGAATTAATATACTAAAAGTGGCTATCCTACCAAAAGCAATCTATAGATTTAATGCAATACTCATTAAAATTCCACTGACTGACTTTACAGAAATAGAAAAAATGATTCAAAAATTCATATGGAACCACAAAAGACCACGTATAGCCAAAACACTTTTAAGCTGCAAATCTCATGCAGGTAGAATCACAATCCCTGACTTCAAGATATATTACAGGGCAGTGGTTGCAAAAACAGCTTGGTACTGGCACAAAAATAGGCCTGAAGATATCTGGCACAGAACAGAAGACCCAGATATACCTCAACACACCTATAGCCCCCTGATTTTGATTTTCGACAAAGGAGCAAAGCAAGTAAACTGGAAAAGGGACAGCCTTTTCAACAAATGGTGTGGGGAAACATGGTCATTCACATGCAAAAAAATGAAAGCTGACCCGCACCTCTCAGTATACATGAGAGTTAACTCAAAATGGATAAAAGATCTCAACATACATCCAGAAACCTTAAAACTTATAGAAGGCAAGAATGGCAATACACTCCATCATATAGGCATAGGAAAGTATTTCCTTAATAGGAACCCAATTACTCAAGAAATTGCAACAAGAATAGATAAATGAAATTGCGTGAAACTAAAAACCTTCTGCACAGCAAAAGAAACAATTAACAGAGTCAAGAAAACCCCCACAGAATGGGAAAAATATCTTTGCATTTCATACATCAGAAAAAGGAACACTCTTACATTGTTAGTGGAGCTGTAAATTGGTCCAACCACTGTGGAAGTCAATATGGAGATATCTTAAAAAACTGAAAATAGATCTACCATATGATCCAGCTATAACACTACTGGGAATTTATCCAAAGGAAGATGCATCATCATACCACAGAGACACATGAATCTCCATGTTCAATGCTGCACTTTTCACAATAGCAAGGATATGGAATCAACCAAGTGCCCTTCAACAGAAGAATGGATAAAAAAATCTATGGTGCATATACACAATGGAATACTACTCAGCAATCAAGAAAAATGAAATAAGGTCATTCGCAGCAAAATGGATAGAATTAGAGAAAATTATTTTAAGTGAATGAACACAAGCTCAGAAAGAGAAACATCACATGTTCTCACTCATATGTGGGAGCTGAATCAAAATTATAAGAAGGAAAAGTCCTATTCAAAGGTCAGATCAAAATAAAACAAAACAAAACAAAAAAGCTAAGAATGGGGTTAATATAAATGGTCTAGAAAATGCATGCAATTGTTCTGAAAGATAAAAACAAAGTTCACTACAGGAAAAGTTTCTATCTTAAACAGAACTGGAACCCAAGGACACAGAAAAATATTAGCAAGTAAATGATAGAGAAGACTTCGATGGGGGGGAAGCATACAAAAGTGTAAGGGGGCACCTATATGAATAATGTACATCAAAGTGCATATATGGAAATGCCACAATGAAAAGCATGTCAGAATGAATCACATTAAAGTGTACATTATTAATTTCCAATAAAAAGATAACACATAGTATATTGTCACTCTTAAATCACATTTATGATGATTAATGTCTTAAACCCAATTTCTTTATGTAGCACATCTTTAAAATGTTTAGAATGTACATAATAATAGTCACTTTAAAGTATATTAGGAAATAATACATTTGAATTTCTGTTCTTTTAATTGATGAACTATTGCATATTGATAGGCTTCAAATAACCTGTAAAGGAACATTTTCCCCCATGTCTAAAATGAAAAAAAAAAAAAAACAAATTAAAAGGAAAAGTATTAGAGTCCTTTTGAAAATAATTTTTTTAAAAATGACATTTATAAATTTAAAATGGAATTTTGACATTTTAGAATTTATTATTTTTTATCACCCTTTTATTAAAGCAAGTTAACTTGCTTTTGTTGCTTGGCCTTCTTTGATCTATTTATGTACATCCAGATGGTACAAACTACTTTCACAAAGAAAGTTCATGATGTCACAAATATTAGCATAATCTTGATTTTGAGTTCTGTAATTTTTTGACTCATGTATCTCTGATAGCATTATTTTTGATACTATTTGTAAAGGAGAATGTATCACTTATATCATTATGTGTCAGACACTACCTTCCTTTCAATGATTTGTTAATTATTATAAACAAGTGGATCTATTCACTATTTCATTTTTTTCTTATTCATTTTCCATCATTAAACCACCTAAATTTTTTTACAATAAATAAATTCTTAATTAGTATCTGCTTATTAGCAATTGGAAAGTAGGTTTTCTGGATGTAAGTCTCTACTTCATTAGGAGATTTCCACTATACTCATCTTTTTAGAAGATGCCATATTCCATTTCAATTTAGAAGATTTTAATTAAGTACAACATGTTAATTTTTGTCATGGTTGTTTAACTTGTAGAATATATGTATTTATGTTACCAAAAAAATAATGTATCCTATTTTGACATAGTCAAAATATCTTCTCTTTTAATGCATGAAACTTTGAAGGTTTTTTGTATTATGTATTATCAGTTATATCATTATACCAGCCACAGATAGACATCATTTAAACACTGTTTATTAAAAGTAATTCTCTCCTACTTTTTTCTGTCTTCCATCTCTGATGGAATTTTTCTCCTTCACTATATATCATCTTTAGAGGACACAAAGTACAAGTCCTTTTTTAAGTATTGACTAATAATAAGAGCATTGTATTTGATTTCTGATACTTATATTTATTATTAGTCATGAGACTTTAACAAAATTCCATCTCAGTCACATTCAGTCTGAGAAGTAGGTCATATATGAGTATTATGGAATTAGTTTCTATTTTCTCTTTGTAGGAATAACACTTCCCTAAACTATATATATATTGCTACAGATAAAACGCTGGGATTTAGCTGAGTTGGTGGAGTGCTGCGCTGTGGTATAAGGTCTCGAGTTCAATTCCCAGCACTGTAAAAATGGGAAAAGGACCTGGCAATCCACTCCCAAGGCAATCCCGAAACAGTCAGCCATTGAAAACCCTATGAGGGTCGCTATGAGTCGGATACCGACTCGACGGCACCTAACAACAACTAACAACACAGATATAACACCCTAAGAAAGTGAATTGGAAGACTTGGGAAATGTCAGTTACCATTTCTTGTGAAATGAAGCAGTTCCAGTAATTCAAGTGATTTTGCAAGTGAAGCCTAGAAAAGAAGATGTTTATAAATTTCTGCTTTCGCATTTGTGATGGGCCTATGTTTGCTACTGGTAAATAAAGTTTGTGTTTGATAGGAAAGTTGTACAACTTTTAGAGAACAGAGATTCGGCTTCACTTTTACTTTCCAAGACTCACAAATATTTGTTTTCTGAGCCAATTAACAAAGTATCACTCCAGGTAACAGTTCCAATTTAGTCAAGTTGACAATATTGAGAAGTTTTACAAGTCAATAATACGTCCTGTAGTTTAATTTACTTATTTCTAAAATGTCTGATTTTGTTCCAGTAACATCCAGTTTTGTTTTTTGGGTATAAAATGTGAATATGCACTGAAAACTATAGTAAGGATAGAAATTGTTTCCAAAATAGTTGCAACAATAAATTTTAAAATGTTTTCCCCAAATAAATCAACCATGTAAATGTATATAATGTGTGATAAAATAGAAAGCTTTGACAAATAGCATTTGCTTAGATTTTCATGTATGTTATCCCTTTGTTCTTTAGACAGATTGTAGATTTCAGGTTGATTCAATGTAGTACATACTTGAAAAAATTTAATAGTCATTTGTTAACTCTTTAGAATGATTTCTAAAATAAAGTCTTATTTATTTTACATTGATAATATATACACACACAGATGGATATCTTACAAATTCTTTTACATGGAACTCCAGAGTGGATGGTCCAACTAAAAAAGACTCTAAGGTCTTTACTGCTTCACTGATAAAATTATTTGAAAGGACACTTAGTGGTTTGATTTTCAACAGTTGTTATCTTTGATATTTATTTACATTAAATGTAGCTAATGAACACACACACACACACACACACACACACACACACACACAATTAAACTAACAATTTCCACATCTGGCCAAACCACAGATAGGAAGTCACCATAAGAAATACAAATGCTATGATTTGTTGACTTTTATAGTCATATTGTATTTCTCTTGGTCATAGAAAGAAATTTCTACATTACCTTTCCTAATCCAAAAATTCCATAAATGTATAGAAGGAAATTACCCAGATAAAATAATAAACTATACAGATCACAAATAAAACACCTAGAGAACTGGTGAATTTTGCCTATTTTATCTTCTGGGCTGGGATTTAGCTCAGTGGGTACAGCACTGAGCTGCAGTGGGTCCCGAGTTCAACTCCCAGCACTGCAAAAATAGGAGAAGGGCCTGGCAATCCACTCCCAAGGCAATCCCAAAACAGTCAGCCATTGAAAACCCTATGAGGGTCGTTATGAGTTGGATACTGACTCAATGGCACCTAACAACAATTTTATCTTCTACAACTATTTTTTGTACCATAGTTGATTATTTACCCTAAACAACTATAATACATATTTTACTAATGGTTTAAATATTTCTATGATTTAAAATTATACAAGTGTTCATTATAATATATTCAAAATCCAGTTGTGAAAATTTTGCAAAACCTGATTATAACTAACCCTGTAGCAGTAGCACTGTGGCATCCAATCCCATCAGATCTCAGAAGCTAAGCAGGTTTGGGCTTAGTTAGTACTTGGATGGGAGACTGCCTGGGAACACCAGGTGCCATAGCCTTGGGAGAAGGACCCACTCCCCAAAAAATCCACTCCCCAAAATCAACCAACCATTGAAATCCCTATGAATAGCAGAGAAGCACTGACAATAGTGTTCTGCAGGTTCTACAAAGTGTTGCTATGAATCAGTCGCTGAAAAGACAGCACCTAACAAAAACAACAACAATCATAACTAAAGCAATTTACAAAGCAGAAATACATTTCATACTAAAATAAAAGGACACTTTGGAAGAGATATCCTAATTAATTTTTATTTCAGAAAACATGTTTTAAACAAATTTGAGGTAGGCTTCTTGATGCACATTTTAGTTAGACAAAGATTGAAACCATAGTTTCTGACTTGGGAGATCATAGCCTTTTGGAAATAGTGAGAGTCACGTGATGAATGATAGGATAGTAAAAATACTTGTTAATGGCTCTTCTAAAAGAATCTTTTGGTGGTTTCATCAGCAACATAGAGATCAGAACAATTACTTTATTCTTGAAATGAGTAGATTATAGAAAGCTACAGCAAATAACAGTAACAAGACACTTGGCTGCAGTCTAATTGTGCGCATATGTGTAAACATGCTCAAACTTTGATGTGTATGTGGTATGAAAAGATACGTGTCATCAGAAGATTTACCACATTTATTTGCTACTAATAAATTGGACATACATTCCAAATCATTTTGAGTATTATACAAATTGTTAATTATGGAGAAAATATCATGGAAATAAATTGTTTTAAAGTATAGAATTTTTCAATATTTTTAAACCAAAGTCTTTGCTGTTATTCATGATGAAGGTGAGTGACAGATCTTACCTTTTCCTGCAATGAAGAAATTGAGGAATCTTTATGTGCCCTTTGATTAAAGCATAAAATATACTTTCCTAAAGCCCTCAAAAGTGAGTCATACTTCCTTGATCAAAAATACTCCTGTGGGCATTGACTCCCATGGGGTAATTTAATAGCATTTCACATTCTATAATTTAGACTATATATTCATCTAATGAGACCAGAGTCATTAAAGAGCAAAAATCCCTCAATATGTAAATCTCAATTCCTGCATGATTATTCATACCTCAGTTGATTAGTGATCCTAAAATGACAACACAAACCAAAGTGAATTTTCATATTATGTTTACTTCATTAATGAAAATTTAATTAAATAGCTAGTAAATAATATATCTGCTTCCAGGCAAGCTAATACATTGGAGAATGTCCATAGAAGATGAGTCAGTGGGAATCATCTTCATTACTGTTTTTCATTTAGTCTGAATTATGTATATTTCATTTTTAACGGAAAAAAACATTTCTTGGCACAAGAACATAACTATTTATTTTGGTTAAATATTACTATATTAATGACATCTATATGTTTCTTACATCATGTCTCCCAGCTAGCCAGCCATCATTTTTCGAGTGTCTAAATTTGGCAGACACTGTGCTGAAAGTCAATGAAATAGGGAGAAGTAATACAGACATCCTTGAGTCAAAAGTCTGATTTTTTTATTACCATTGTATTTTACTTAAGTCTGTCATTTTTAGCATGACATTTTAAGTGAAATTTAGAGAAGATAGGTTTTGTGTTAATAGTGTATATTTGATTTTTTTTTATTTTACCCATTTCCATGAGAGGAGTATATATTTTTCTTTTCTTACTATTGTCCTTCAAAGTGTAAATTGGATTGGCTCATGAGATATCAGAAGATGTATTGGAACCAGAGGCCCCAAATGTGTTTGTGCACTAGACTTTTCTCTTGTACTCTGCCTTTACCAGGAGAATGAGCTGAATAGCTCAATGGTACCAGGAGCAACAATAGTACTTTGACTAGAAATCCAACTAAACCAACATCTTGGAACCAAACCTAACCAAATCTATAAAGGTGTACAAATAGTTTGATACACCAGTCCATGTATAACAAATGAGTAAGAATAAATGCTCATTCTCATATACTTCATGGATTGGGAGTGGCTTATTATAGATAATAGCTTTCAAAGACAAAGGAATATCAGCAACATGATTCTAACACTGGATTCTTTTCTCCAGATCTTATATTTAAAAACATTTACTTATGTGGTGGCAAATATATGTGGACACTCTTTTAAGGAAATGAAAAATAGCATGGCTATGGGTTTTGTCATTATTTAACTTGATTATAGAACCAGATGAAAAAAGCCAACAGTGACCACATCAATGGCATAAATGTAATGAGGGAAATGATTTTATTCAGCAAAATTATGCAGGATAATTTCTTGGTTAACCATCAATGTGATAAATAAATTATTTTTTCCAGCAAGCTCTGTGTGGCCTCCTGTGTATAATTTGATCAGGTTCTATAAACATGGAAGACAATAATAGCATGGTTTCTTGAGATTTTTTTTAAAAGGTGTGTATGTGTATATGATAATATGGAGCTGTATGTTTTTCATGTTGACGTAGCTCCAGGACTGATAAATAAGGGATGTGCATATAGAAGTTCAAGGACACTAAGACAGAGAAACATACCCTGGAGTTAAAATTGTTAACAAGCACCTGTTATGTGCTTTAAAGGAGGACACATTCATTTTAAATGACTTCAGTACTCAAAGCAATGGTTAACATGATATTAATACATCATAAGTATGTAAAATAAAAAAAGGTATATGAGGTAAAAACAATGATCGCATTCATAAACAAATTGTTAATGAAAGTTTCAGCATTCAGAGGTCTTCCCATCTACCATGAAGGCCAGGGATAACAATAATAGCTAACACATTGGCTAAGTCAGTGACTTCCTCAATGGAAAATATGTATTTGATTTCTATATGTTGAAATATTGTACCCAGTTTCAGAGTTAAAATGATCTGGTTGGGCAAACAGAATAAGTGAGTCTGAGGAAAGGGAAAGAGTCTAATCTTATCTCAGTTAATGTACAGATGACTTGTAACTGAATGTTGTGTTGGACAAACTGTTATACAACATTATCATTATTCCTTTGTCTAAAACAGTGTACCATGGTAATTAGAAAATGTGATCAAATCTAGAAAAGAAGACATTCTGTTGATATTCATGGATGAGATGAGCCTCTATAATCCATTATTTCTTAGTATTAGCTAAGAATTAAAGCAAAAAAATCAAAAATCATATTCCTAGGGGAACTGCAGAACCTCAGTTCTAATGCAATTCCCTTTTATTGATCATACAGAACTGATGAACTCTTGTTTTTTTTTTTTCTGGGAAAATATTTGTAATATATAGATTAATGTTCCTAGTTATCTTTAATTATACCCCAATTTTTCACACTAGGATTGAATGGCAGATGGCTTTATATTAAGTTCCCTTAGTGAAAAGATGACAAAGAACAATACTATCAATATCTTGACTGGGGTAAAAAGTGTATAAATAATTCAGACTTTCATGGATTGCACAGAAAACCCATAGAAGTAGTTAATGTATTATGTGCAGAAGCCAGAATATTCATCTGTTGGCATTGACACAATACTACAGAATAGGTAAGTATTAATGAAATATTTATTTTGTTTGGTACTCACAGTTCTTGAGGTCCAAGGTTGGGGGTGTGGCATCTGATGGTAGCCTTCTGTTGGCACAGTCCCCACATACTCTTGACAGATGAGCTTTTACTGAGAGCAAAAAGTCAGACAATTCAATGCACAGTAGACTTGCATATGAATAAAAATGATGTTATGCTATATAATGTCAAAATTAAAGATTGAAGTCTTGAAGAAGAAAATGATAAAAGAAATTTCAAAAATTATTATGTAATTAGTGCTTGATGCAATAAATAATGCCCACTTTCTGGGAAGAATGTCCCTTTTCACACATAAAGTTGTATCCTATGTCACTATTATTTACCTTTATAGTAAAACAGATACTTCCTAGGACCAATCCAAATGAGAAAATGGCAAAAACCTTACAAAAGTCTCATGGGATATTTTTGGTTAAAATTTATAGAATATAACTAATATCTAAGAATCACTCATAATGCATCTAGTACAATCTGGAAAACTTAGTTGGGGCATATATAGAAAATAGCAAAAGGATTAGTAAAAATATATATTGTCAAAGTAAGTATAAGGTCAAATTTCAATAATCATAAACTTTAAGAACGAGGACAGATAATTTTGTTCCTATGCTAAACATTGTTCATTTTATCATTTTATTCACCTATTAAGTCATTGAAGTTACTGAAGTTCACCATGTGGAAAGCACGATGTAATGTGTTTAGAATACAGACAAATAAAATTTAACTTTGAGCATAAGTAATGTACATCATGGTAAAAGAAAAAGACAAGAAGGTGGCAACTACAAAACTGTTTTCTGAATGCAATAATAGAAGTGTGCATAATGTATCAAGAGGATGTAAAACAAAGGAGCAGACTGCGGTATGAATGATCAAGAAATGCATCTCAGTGGAAGAGAGAATTGCGGTGAATTTAAAAGGCTAAGTAGGACCTAACCAAGAGGATGAAATGAAGAGGAACGATAATTAGCAGTAACAGCATGAACTTAATCTAGAATGATCAATCAACTCAGTTATCTCAACTACAACAAAGACACTTTGGCTTCTGGTCTAGTGCTATGCCCTCTACTCCACAATTGCCCAAGAAATTTAAACAGAGTTTATAATGATACATGTAGAAACTCAGCTGAATAAATTATGTAAAACTGGCAATTAATTGATAAATATTTTGATTGCTTTCTTTGTTCATAGGAGACATGAAAAAATCTATCCCTTTTACACAATTCCTTTTCTATCTCTCTCATCACCAACTCATCATATTAAATCAATTGATCCTTTCTTCTTTTTATGGCAGACTGGAGAGAAAACAGTCTCTGAGGAAATAATTTAATAGAGGAAGGCATAAGTGTTCGTCCCACTGGGAGCATCAAATGACATTGTGATATAGGCTTGCATTCTTATGCACATTCTTATGAATTTGCAAAATGTCAAGGATCTCTCCGTGTCCTTGTTTGTCTCCATCAAACACCCCAGGTCCATGGGACAGGTTTTGCACTACTATAATCCTAAAATATGGAACTGTTAGCTGCCCCATTTTGACAAGGTTGTAGGTGCTCAAAATGTGAACATCCTGGCACCAGCTCTATTTCTGCCAATAACTAACTCAGCAGTTAGATCGTGTCATTTCACAAAGGTAGACATCTTTTTCTCTTCTGGAAAATGATGTTGGGTTGTATCATTCCTGGTTTTTCTTCTACTTTCTAATATTTTGTGTTTCTATGATCATTTAATAGGAATAATAAATTTCTCAAGATTTTGTAATAAATACAAATGCAGCATAAGTTAATATTTTTGTAATCTAGCCAATATATGAGCAATAAAATACCAACTTATTTTCAACATATCTAAACCTTTCACAACAAAGATTATTAAATGGAGATTCATGATTCATGACTCAGTGAGACCTTATAAATATACTAAGGATAGTTGTATGTATCTATCATTCAGTGGCTGTGTGTGTATGTCGTGTGTGTGTGTGCGCGAACATCTTCCTAAGCATGTAGCACACAGTTTGCTAGAGGTATTTATCTGCTTTGTCTCAAAAATAGGTCTCTAATCAATTTACTCACTTGTTCAACTTACTCCTGTCCCCATCAAGCCCTTCCTTTCTCTTTTACACACATACACATACTGATGCACACACAGACAAATCATAAAGCACTATTCTGACCTACATGTCCTACAGGTTTTGTTTTAGAGGTTGTTGGAGATTGTATCATCTAGAGCCCAACCAAGAGAACAAAAACAGTCCATTTCAAAGTGAGGGAATTTAATGAAGTGAATTGTTCAAGTAGACTATGATAAGAGAAGACAAGACAATCTGCTATGGTAAACCAAAGTCAATAATTCTTTTCTTAGCATATCTTAATTTTCCTTTTTCCCATATTCTTGTTAGTTTCTGATGCCCCTCCACCTTTTGACTTCTAGACAACCCCTGTTTATTTTATTCTGGCCTCTTTATGATAAGCTTGGTTACCTTCTTAATTAGAGTTGAGGTTGGTCTATGATGGATTCTCTCCCCCATAGGGCAGAGGTCCAATTAAAAGCTTGTGCTACCTTTAACATTCATGAAGGAAGCAAAAAGTTATTAAAAGGACAAAAAAAAAAGAGAAAAAAAAGAAAAGTCCAAATTGCATTTCCAAAGAGACACTGGAAATTGCCCTTGAATGTCAAACAGCTAAAGTAAAAGGAAGACATGGTGAAGATAAGGAACTAAACAGAAGATGTCAGAAGGCAGCTCTAGTAGACAAAAACAGTTATTATGATGACATGTGCAAAGAGCTGGAAGCAGGAAACCAAAAGGGAAGAACACACTCTGTGTTTCTCAAGATTAAGGAAGTGAAGAAAAAATTTAAGCCTCCAGGGGCAGTAGTGAAAGATTCTACAGAGAAAATATTAAATGATGCAGGAAACATCAAAAGAAGATGGGAAGAATACACAGAGTCATTATGCAAAAAAGAATTGGTAGAAGAACAAAATTCCAAGAGGTTGCATATGAAGAGGAACCAATGAAGTGGAAGCTGCTTGAAAGAACTGGCAAAACACAAGTCTCCAGGAATTGATGGGATACCAAGAGAGATGTTTCAACAAACAGATGCAGCACTGGAGGTGTTAACATGTTTATGACAACAGATTTGGGAAACAGCTACTTGGCCAACTGACTGGAAGATATTGATATTTGTGCCTATTGCCACAAAAGGGGATCCAACTGGATGTGCAAACTATTGGACAATATCATTAACATCGCACACAAGTGAAATTTTGCTAAAGATCATTCAAAAGCGACTGCAGCAGTATATAGACAGTGAATTACCAGAAAAGCAAGAGGGATTTAGAAGAGGGCAGGAAACCAGGGACATCATTGCTGATATCAGGTGGATATTAGCCAAAAGTAGAGAATATAAAAAAGATGTCTATCTATGTTTTTTTGGCCTGGGATTTAGCTCAGTCTCTGAGGTCCAGAGTTCAATTCCCAGCACCGCAAAAATGGGAGAAGGGCCTGGCAATCCACTCCCAAGACAATCCCAAAGCACTCAGCCATTGAAAACCCTATGAGGGTCGCTATGAGTCGGATACCAACTCGACGGCACCTAAGAACAACAACAACATCTATGTTTTATTGACTATGCAAAGGCATTTGACTGTGTGGATCTTAATAAATTATGGATAATACTTCAGAAAATGGGAATACCAGAGCACCTAATTGTACTCATGAGGAGTCTGTATGTAAACCAGGAGGCAGTTGTTCGAAGAGAATAAGGAAACACAGCCTGGTTTAAAGTTGAGAAAGGTGTGCATCAGGGCTGTATATTTTCACTCTATCTCTTCAATTTATTTGCTGAGCAAATAATCTGAGAAGCTGGACATGATGAGGAAGAACTCGGCATCAGGATTGGAGGAAGACTCATTAACAACCTGTAGAAGACACAACTCTGCTTGCTGAAAGTGAAGAGGATTTAAAACATTTACTGATGAAGATCAAAGATCATAGCCTTCAATATGGGTTGCGACTAAACATCAACAAAGTGAAAATTCTTTTCATTTTGGGTCAGTACACAACTTCACAATAAATGGAGAAAAGGTTGAGGTTATCCAAGATTTTGCTTTGCTTGGCTCTATAATCAACACCTGCCGAAGCAGTCAAGAAATCAAAAAATGTATTGCTCTAGGAAAAGCAGTGGCAAAAGATCTCTTTAGAGTATTGAAAAGCAAAGATGTCACATTGAAGATGAAGGTGCTTCTGACTCATGCCATGGTATTTTCAGTGGCATCATATGGTTGTGAAAGCTGGACATTGAACAAGGGAGACAGAAGAATTGATGCTTTTGAATTGTGGTGCTGGAGATGTCTATTGAATATACTATGGACTGCCAAAGGAACCAACAGATCTAATGCTGGGCGCGGTGGTGCAGGCCTGTAATCCCAGTGGCTTGGTAGGTGGAGGCCGGAGGATCGCAAGTTCCAGAGCAGAGACCGTCTGTGTATCTTAGTGAAACCCTGTCTCAAAAAAGTAAAAAATGGGCTGAGTGTGCAGCTCAGTGGTCCAGCACTTGCAGAGCATGCAAGTGCATGGCCCTGGATTCAACCCCCAGTACCACAAAACAAAAAAACAAAAAAACAAACACACACACACAAAAAACTAACATGTCTTTCCTAGAAGAAGTGCAACCAGAATGCTTCTTGGAATCAAGAATGACCAGACTGTGTCTTACATATTTTGGACATGTAGTCAGGAGAGATCAATCCCTAGAGTAATAGATCATGTTTGGGAGATTGGCAGGTCAACATGAAAGAGGAAAACCCTCCACCAGATGGATTGATACAGTGTCTGCAACAATGGGCTTAAACATAAATAAGATCTTTTGCCTGGCACAGAATCGGCAAGAGTTCCATCTGCTCTACATAGCATAGCTATGAGTGGGACTCGACTTGATGGTACCTAATGACAACAAACCTTTAACAAGTATCCAGTGCTATTTACATTTGATACTGAACATGAATCTGGTTAAGTGACATAGGTAGCCATTCTGTGTACACAGCAACATAGCATATGTACTCCATTATTGTGATTCATGATGTGGCTTCTGTGTGGACAAAGGTTTTCTTTAAATCCATATGCCCAGATACATGTTCAATTTTGACAATCAGATCAAATGTTCTTTCTAGCTAACTTAAACTTCAGTTATTCACCTATAGTTACTAATCCTACTGTCTTCCTGGGTACATAGAAGCATGGAATTTTTGTTTTTCCCTCCTCTGGTTAGGAGGGTCCCTGTGATTGTAGGCAATATGCACAGAAAGGACTCATGTCTTTTCCTAGATAGACAGAAGTTCAAGAGTTCCCAGTTTTGATTTTCTTCTGCCATGATGGGCAAGAATTCTAAGAAAGGCTTCTCTGTCACTGTACTTTGGACTTGTACTAAAAAGAAAGAAACAGTCTCTAGGTGATCTTCTAGGAGCATGAAGGCCTTTGAGGTTTAATAATTGAGAGTTTAAATACTTTATTTTTGTTTATGTAATTAGTTATTATTTTTTGCAGTACTAGGGTGATGAACCAAAGTCCTTACACATGCTAGGCAAGTGTTCTACCCATGAACAGCCTTCTGATCTGTTTTTCATATTTTTTAGTATGAAACAGGGTCTCACTGACTTGCACAGAATGCCTATGGCCTTACATTCATGACCCACTACCTCAGCCTCCAGGTCAATGGGATTGAAATAGTATACCACAGTGCCTGGCTTTCAATATTTTATTACTATAATATAACTCAGTCTGACATGACTATTTGACTATACAACTCTTAGATAATTTCAGACTCTCTAGAATGAATTATAATTGTTTTTGCATTTTAATATTCATCCTATTAGTTCATAAATCTTTCATGATAAGATTTGCTTATACGAAGATTGTACAGAGTTGTTGTCATTGTTGTTAGATGCCCTCGAGTTGGTATCCAACTCATAAAGACCCTCATAGGGCTTTCAATGGCTGACTGTTTCGGGGTTGCCTTGGGAGTGGATTGCCAGGCCTTCCCCCATTACTGTACACAGTAATACTTGATAAATACCCTTTTTCCTACAAAGGACTATAACACAAATGAATGCATTATTATATAACTGCACAACTATTCTACTTTACCTGTACTTTCAATATAAAATTGTATTTTTAATGAAAATATATTGAATAATCTTATGTGTGTTCAATGAAGCAGCCACTCATTTTGATTTCTAAGGAAGTCTTTGTATTGTAAAATGTCTGGGCAAATCTTTATCAATAAACCCATAAGTTGTGCAACACTTCTGAGAAGTATTGGCTTGTGTAGAATCAGCCTTATACTTGGAATGAAAGACCAATACAGATTCAGAAATTGCTGACAAAGTATTCCTGGCTTGTATATCTATAACCAGTCGGTCTCCAATTTTACAAGAATGGCTAAGTGGCAATGTTAGCGTTTTTCATAAGTTGAAGCAATAGGAAATAACCTTAGGTTAAATAGGCTTGTTTTGCTAACAATGAAACATTTTTTTAATGAAACCTACTGGTTTATCTCAACATTCAAAATTGTTTGCTATTTGAAAATACAATCAATGCTCAATAACTAACATTAAAGTAGGGGGCTAAATCAGGCATGTTGGTACATGCCCCCAATCCCTAGCATATAAGAGGCTGAAGCAGGATCATCACAAGTTTGAGGCAAGTGTGGACTACATGGAGAGTTCCAAGCTAACTTGGGCTATATAATCATACTCTGTCTCAACCCTTCCACCAAAAATTATAGGGGGTGTTAATGTAAATAATTCAAATATAGAAAGAAACACTAAATCAATTATTTCTTGTTTGTGAATATACATATATATTCATTCACTTTTTAAGAGTCACATGATCAAATTACTATCTGGCTGAAGATAACAGCCTTTCTTTCTTTCTTTCTTTCTTTCTTTCTTTCTTTCTTTCTTTCCCTTTCTTTTTTCCTTCCTTCCTTCCCTCCCTCCTTCCTTCCTTCCTTCCTTCCTTCCTTCCTTCTCCCTCCCTCCCTCCCTCCCTCTCTCTCTCTCTCTCTCTCTCTCTCTCTCTCTCTCTCTCCCTCTCTCTGCAGAAGTTGAGTGTTGAATCCAGGGCATCAACACATGCTTTGCAAATGTACTACCATTGAGCCTAACCCCTAGCCCTTTTCTATTTTTTTTTTTTTATCTTGACACAGAGTCTCACTAGGTTACACAGGCTGCCTCTGTCCTGTACTTGTAATTCTCCTGCCTCCCACTCTCAAGTCACTGGGATTACAGGTGAGAGACACCATGCCCCACCTCTCAGTTATTTCTAGAATATTTTGATTGCTAGATTTAATAGTTTATTTAAGTAAACACACATAAATTGGAGTTTACTGGAAATTTTTGAAGAGACTCAATATTAGAAATATTGGTCTCCAGCATGTGTAAGCCTTGGATTTGAGCCTCAGCACTGAAAAATAAAGAAGCCAAATGCACATCTATAATCCCAGTGATTCAAGAAGCTAGACAAGATCATGAGTTCAAAGCTAAAAGCAGTCTGTGAAACTTAGCTACATACTGCCTTAAAATAAAATAAAATAAAATAAATAAATAATGGGTTTTAGGTTGTGGCTCCCTGATAGAGTGTCTTGCTAGCATGTGTGAATTCCTGGGGTCAATCCTCATTACTGCAAAAAACAAACAAACAAACAAAAAAACTGCTCTGTTGAGGATTTTTAAAATCTATTCCAAAACTAGGGTCCCTCATAGTAGCCTGAGGGGCTGACCCCTAGTTGACTCCAGGGCCACATCTTACTCACTCACACCTGCCCCTCCCATCGAGTGAGCAAAGATGGCACCTGAGCAGCCTGGCCTGCCTTAACTACCTTAATCCTGATTGGCTATCCTTGGCATTTTCATTAGATAACTGTCCCTACCTGGCAGGTATGTCAGTTTATCTGCTGTATCTGTCAGGTGTGTGCCCTGATTGGCTAATCCCAGTCACGTGCCCCTCAGGGCTCCCAGATCCCCTTCACCCCCTACTACTTCTCCCTTTTCCCCTACCACTTCTGACCATCTCTCAACTGCCAGTTGAACCCCATCACCTTGACCAGTGCTCCCTACTCCAGTGGACTCTTCAAGCAAGCTGACACGGTCAAGACCAGGGGCCCGGAAGCCCAGAAGGCTACAATCAAGCCACAAAGAGCCTCCCAATTTCTCCCATCCCTGGGAAGGAGGGAGGCAGAGAAGGCGAACTGTGAGAGTCAAGGCCAACTGACTTCCAGCCCCATGGAACACCTGCTGCTTGTAGCTGTGCCTTTAAGGCTGAGCTGTGCCAGCACTTATAGCACTTGCTTAGGTGTTGCTTGCTTGTTGCACCCCACTTGGGGAGCACCCAATAAACCTTCCTTTCCTGTTTTTCCTTTGAAGGTCTCCAAAGGTCCTTCACTGGTGCCACAGGCCATACCACCAACCCGGTACAGTGGGTCCTGATACCCACATGGTGTCTGGGCAAGGTTCTGACCTCTGCCAGGCCTGAGCTGAGCCCCGACACTGCTCCTCATGTGAAAAAGGGCTTGACCCTAAAATTATAAGTGAATAAGGCAGCCATTGTCTATCTTTCCTTTTGGTATCAAATGCACTTCTGCCTTCAGTTGTAATTTTCCATGCCTGATTCTTCTGCTCTCCCAGTAAATAGCTTATTCTAACTTGCTGAAAATTCCTTATACAGGCATGGCCATTGTAGCCTTCAGTTGGTGCAGTAATAACTTTTTGCTTATTTTTTCAACATTTATTATTTCTTCTTCCTAAGTGGTTTCAAAATATTCATCAGGGTCTTTGGGCATAACCCAAATGTTCTGACCAAAAGTAAATTGGGATGCCATATAGCCTCAGTCAGAATAACTAACATAAAAAAAAAATACAATAAATGCTGGTGAGAATTCAGGGGAAAAAATCCTTACACACTGTCCATGGGAATGTAAATTAGTATAGCTACTATGAAAATCAGTTTAGAGGGTGCTCAACATCTAAAAACAGCACTACAATGTGATATAAGTATTCCACTTCTGGATAAATGCCCAAAGTAAGCCATCAGCATGCAATAGAGGTACCTGCATTCTCATGATTGCCAAATTTGTATGATCAAGATATCACACTGATTTTTCCCCCTATATGAGTAAAATGTTCTTTAAAACACTGAAGTAATTTACTTTATCAATGGATGATACTAACACATGTACCCATCATAATGATTATTTTAGAACACTCCTGAAAAACAAAGCTTTTAAATATTTAATTTTACATATTTCACATATCAATAACATACAATCTTATTTTTGTACAAATAAAGAAACATCAGAGTTTTCATCCAAAAAAATGATTGAAAAAAAAATATAGTACTCCCAGAATGTTTTATAAGATCTAAATGTGCTAAAAGTTAAAGTAATTCCATTGATAAAGTGTGAGGCCTTTTAACTCAGAAACAAACATGCTTTTTTTCCCATTTATGTGTAACGTTTATTTTTCCAGGATATTGAACTATATAATATTAGTATATTGTTAATAAGTAGTATGTCATGGAAATTAACAATCTTCAAACCTTTCCTTAGAAATAAATTCAGCTCTCATGTAACCCAAAACTTACCTAGTCACTGAATCTCAATTAGAGGCAGCTATTTTAGGGTTTTCAATATTTCTGAGAAACTAACACAAGAACCCTGGTAATAATAGTAATGCCTCTAATGTCACAAAAGGCATGAAATAACATCTAAGTGGTTTATCATGTCTAGTTAGATCCAAAGTTAGCAACTCTGACACAAGTACTAAAGGTCTGAAACAAAGCAAATATTTTTGAGACTGCCAAAAAAGGAAACTTTATGCAAAGTAGCTTGAGGCGATGTCCTGAACTATATAATTAGTCAATGAATGTTTATTTTGATAGAATAACGGCTATCAATTTTCTAGAAATCTTGAAAGGCACGCTCAATGAGAAAGCTGTTGAAATCTATTGCAACATGTACTCTATTCTCCTTGATAATGATATCTGAATTAAAACCTTATGAGAAAGCCAGTTATTTTTTTTTCTGCCTAATCGTCCCCTGAATTGCAAATTATTACTTTTCTCAACATAACTATGATGGTCACTTTCAATTTCTGCTGTGAAACAGCAGTTTCCAAAGCCAAATTGGCATTTAGGAACATTGTGGGAACCTACCACAGGTCTTGTGGAAAATAGTATAGATTTGTTTGGTAGGGATTTATAGAGGAATTACAAAGATCCCCTTAGAACATTAAAAATTCCTGGCAACTCTCCCTGGTATTGATGGGTATTGACTCTGACCCTCTTGAATGGCAGATATGCTGCTAGACTCATCTTTGTTCCCCCTTTCTATCCCATAAACCAGAAGCTTCTCTGCCTATTCACTGGAATTTGAATAACTTGCCCTTCCATTGAAAAAGCACCTTTACAGCTATTGTAGCTAACACTATCATTAAATGCAGTATCACTATACATACAATCTTTATGAAGCAATTTCAGTCTTTTCACTCATTTCAATATATAGAGATTTCCCCCTTGACATCTTATCTAATCACTATAGCACAGTTCAATCAAAATCAGAGGTATTAATGTATTTAAAAGGCAAAATTAGAAGGTCTCTCTCTCTTTCTTCCTCCCTGCTCCTATGCTCTTCTGCTCTTCTGTTTCTAAGGACCACGTGCATGTCTCTCTCCTCTAGAGTCCACCACCTTCTCTGCCTATCAAAAGCAACTTTTCCCCTGAAAGCCTGCTTAACTCTCTTGTTCTCTGGAGTTTCTACCTCCCCCTCTGGAATAAAGTCATCCTTTATGCCAATTCACCCAGGGAACACAGCTGTCCAAGTTTTTTTTACAGATCTACCTAAGCTTCTTCAAGTGCCTCAGTTTTCCCTGCAATTATTCCTTAAAAGTGTACTATCTTTAATAACATTACTTTGTACTCTACTATAATTTCTGTATTAGGTATAAATTCTTTCATATCCAAATAAAATGACCAAGAGTTTGTTACCACTTTCCAGACCCAAGCTCTGGACTCA
Source organism: Pedetes capensis (assembly GCA_007922755.1). NCBI lineage: Eukaryota > Metazoa > Chordata > Mammalia > Rodentia > Pedetidae > Pedetes > Pedetes capensis. The sequence goes on from VMDO01023970.1 coordinate 22,361, forward strand.
CCTACCCACACTTCCCATGTCCTCCCAATAACATGGTGCCATGACTCAGATTACAAAGGTAATATTTCTCCTATCTCCCTGAGTCAAATTCCCTCAGGACAGCTTATTCTTACTGGCTCCTGCACTCATCTTTAGCTCTTGGGAATCCTTTCCTTCTATTCATTTTGTCATAAATATAATTTAGATTCAATGCTCCTTTTAATTTGGTTTGTTTACTAAATTACTTTGTTTTATAACATTTTAATATAAAGATTATCTTAATCTTTAGGGCGATTAAAATATTTGTGTGCCTTTATTTTTATGACTGATATTCAGCCTATGGTTAAAATACAGCTTCCTGGGATTTCATTATAATATACAGAGTTATTTTATTTTGTTAGAAAAGGGTTTAAAGTTTCATATTTTTATAATAATAATATTTTAGGGTTTTTTGTTTGTTTGTTTGTTTGTTTGTTTTGCGGTACTGGGAGTTGAACCAGGGCCTCGCCCCTGCATGCTTTGCAAATGCTGGACCAATGAGCTGTACCCCCAGTCCATTTTTTTTTTTTTTTTTTTACTTTTGAGATAGGGTCTTGCTAAGTTACGCAGACTGCCTCTGGTCTCGAACTTGCAATCCTCCTGCCTCCGCCTCCTGAGCTGCTGGGATTACTGGCCTGTGCCACCTCGCCCAGCAGTAATAATAGTTTTTAAATTCTGGGGCTTAGCTCAGCTGGTAGAGTGCTGCTCTGTAGTTCCTGCGAACCTGGGTTTGATCTCCAGCATCACAAAAATGAAAGAAGGATGTGGCCACTCCCAGAAACAATCAACCACCGAATACCCTATAAGAGTCACCATGAGGCACCTAACAACAAGAACAAGCATTATTCTATTCTCAGCTTCTATGATATTAGCTTTTCAAAATTCTACATATGAGTGAGATTCTGCAGTATTTGTTTTTCTGTGCCTGCTTATTTCACTTAATGGTTTCCAGATTCATCCATCCTCCATGTGTCTGTCAGCTTGTCCTGCTATGGGGGCTTGTGTCTTGTTGTGATGCTGAAAGCTATGCCACTGCTATCTTAGAATATCAGCAGGGGCTCCCATGGTGGACAAGTTTAGCTGAATTTCCAGGCCAAGATAGACCAGGGAGAAGCACTAGGCAGCCCAGTCCTGTAACAATAAACCATTGGAAACTTTATGAAATGCTGTCAAATATAGTACTGGAAAATGAGCCCCAAAGGCTGGAAGGCATTCAAGAAAAAATCTGAGAGTTGCCTCCTCAAAGCCGAGTCGACCTTAATAACAGGAATGAAGTAAAACCCCTGATACCTCCTTTTGCTGATATGACACTATTCAAAATGAGAAGAAACATAGAGGCTGCAGCAATGGCTCAAATATAAAAAGTCATGTGCATGGCACAATGTTAGGTACTATTTTGTTCTGTTGCACATAAGGTTGCTGTGAGTCAGATTGGACTGGAGGGTACCTAACAACAATAACAGCAAGTTCATTTGTATTGTTGCAAATGACAGATTTTCATCTTTTTATGGCTACATAGCATTCTATTACTTACGTACTACATTTTCTTTATCCATTCATCCATTTTATTCTGTATCTTGACTATTAACAAGGTGAATAGTACTGCAATAAACTGTAGTCTGGACATACTGATGTCATTTCCTTTGGGCATACATTTGGCCCACTGTATGTGTGAATTCTGTATCAACACATTAAATCAATTGCAGGTCAAAAAGCCTCAAGAAAAAATTGCATATGTACTAAGTATATACAGACTTCTTTTCTTTATTACTTGAATAGTAACATAATTGTTTATATAGCATTTACATTGTATTAGGTATTATAAATTATCTTGAGATGATATGAACTATACTAAAGGAAGAGTGCAAGTTATATGCAAACAATATGGCATATTCTGTGAAGGAATTGAATATTTGCAGATTTTGGCATCTACAGGGTCCCTGGAACCAATTCATCAGGCATACCAAGAGACTTCAGTGGAAGCATTAAAGATTATCTGGTATTTTTATTGTTTTTATATTTATTTGTTTTCAAAGAAACTGCAACATTATTTTCTAGCATGATTGCACTAATTTACATTTCCACTAGCAGTGTGTAAGGGTTCATTTTTCACCACATCCAACATTTGTTACCTTTGTTATTCATAGCCATTCTGACAGATCTGAGATGGAATCTCATTGTAATTTTGATTTGCCATTTTTCTGTAGTGCTGAAGCTTTTTTATGATTATACCTGTTAGCCTTTTGTATGCCTTCTTTTGAGAAATGTCTATTCAGGACTTTTGCCCATTTTTTAACATTTTCCAATTATTTTTTTAATACATTGATGAAAATAAGTACCTTGTGCTTCCAGCATCAGTGGATTTTTACCAAACAAGAATTTCCAATAAGAAAAGTTATGGTTATTACCTTAAAAGAGATGTGTTATTTTAGTTTTCTAATAATGGAAAACCTCAACAAGTCCAAAGTCACATGCAATTATACACTACAGAGCAGAATAATAGAACACTGCACTAGGACAAATTTTGTGCCCACTTAATTGAAACACTTGCCAGGGAGCTGGGTGAGAGCAATGTATTTCAATCACTCTAAACAATGAATAAATGAGGAACATTCCTTCTAAATGACACATTTTAGCTGTCTGGAAGCCTATTCACAGCTGTGTGTAGGAACATACGTTTGCCACTCTGTTCCTTACAATTGGTCGTTTTCAAGCTGTGCTTTGAAGTTGTTTATTCTAAAGAGCTTTCCTAATATTAAGAAAAGGAAAATATTTTTAGATGTTGCATACACACTGAAGTTTTTCAGATCTTTCTAGAATATATATGTATGTATATTTGTATTTCTATCTTTTCATGATATAATTATGAAATGTAAAATATACATATATTTCATGATTTTTATTTTATATTAAATCAAATTCAACTAAATTAGTTATTATATGCAACTGTTCAACTCAGTATTTTTTTATTTAAAAAAACTGGGATATAATGATTGTACTATCAGGAATTCAAAGAACAAATCAATAACTGACTTTATTTCATCACCAGTACTCTTAAATAACTATCCTTTTATATTTTTGAACAAAATAACCTGTGGAAAACAAAAGAGAAAAAAAAATTCCTTCCTAAAGGACAAAATAAAAAGAAGAAAAAATAGCAGAAAACACTTGATTCAATAAGATAGGCAGATTGTCTCTATAAAAACTCTATAAAAACTATGATGTCTTTTAGAGGGGAAAGAGGTATTATCGACAACAATCCAAGACCACAGTCATAACCCAAAACTCTCCCAGACAAACCAGCCCATATGGTTCTTCTTGTCACCCTAGGTATAGGTTTTCAAATTTTTAGACATTTCATAATTATATGATATATTTAATGTGCATGTTAATGTATATTACATTTTTATTTATATTTCTGAAATTGCTTAAAGACAGGAATGAGATAGTGATATGATCTAAAGGTTGGCAATATTTGTCCGATAAAGCAACGTAAAATATATTTACTTCATGTCTTTCAAGTGAAAATCTCCTGAGGAAGATCTGAATTGTACAATGCCCTACTACTGAGTAATATAGATTAGGTTTAATTTTCTAAATTTTTGATAATATCACATATGAAAGAAAATTCCTGTTCCACAAGAAATTAGCAATTGTTCGTAGGAGTTATTATTTTCCTTCCTTCCTTCCTCCCTTCCTTCATTCCTTCCTTCCTTCCTTCTTCTAATCTTTTCCTTTTTAGTTTGGCTTTCAGTTTTAAAAAAACCATATTTCTCTGCAAAGTTGATGGAATGCAAATAAGGAGCTCACCAGAATATGAATGATGGAAACTCATCCCAGGCCATGTGGAAAACTGTGCATCTTGGTGTCAACAGAAGCCTATTATGGCTCTATTTCTAAATTTACACTTTTCTCCATTGTGTTGGAGTTGAATCCTCTTTGGTAATTTCACATACCTTGTAAAATATTGTTCTATTTTTTTAAAATTAGTTTGTTTTTAGAAATCACATAATTCACATATGAAATTCGATTACCAGTTTTGAAATCAATGCCTATACTAATTGTATTTGTGTTGTGCTCCTGTGACATGTTTCTAGGACCAAATGTTGGAGAGATAAAGATGTAAGTGGAAAGGAAATATCTCTTCTGTACTATGTATAGGATCAAAGCTTCTTGAGTATAAAAATTTGAAATTAAATAGGAACACTTCATTGGGATGCCACTTCCTTTCACGGAAATATATTTAATATCAGTTACTGAAGCTGTGGATTGGGAGTACGGCTGGAACAGTATCTCAGAGACTTAGTTTACAATAGAGAGTGAAAAATATGGAGGAATATGTTTTGGAATAATACTGGAAAGTCTAGCTGGTGAATATCAATTGATTAGAAAATCTAAGTATGAGCATCTAATTTGTGTAGATTGGTCACAGAATTTTGAATAATTTTATAAATAAGTGTTCTGAAGAAGTTCAAGAGACAAACTTTTGTGATCCTTAATATCCAAAGGATCGCTACCAAATTTCTCTTCATTCTCAGCAAATTGAGTGCAGGCAAACTGGGATAACTCTTCTGGTCGATTGTCTTTAGTCCCTTCACCATCCCTCCCAAAAATTTGTGTTGTGGAAGATGGGCGAGATCAGGAGGGTAAGGAAGTGAATTTACAATAAAACTTGCTGCCTTTAACCCCCAAATCTGGAGGTTTCTTTGCCTAAATTCTTGAAAGACAAAAAAGAGACTATCTTCTTGCTTTGTATGTGAGGATGGTAGTTGAAGGTTTGAGAACAGAGATGTGACAGAGACTAGATATTACATTACTGTGAATTTCTACTGTTCATTTCTATTTCAATAATCAGAAATACATTTCCCTTGCTTAGTGTTATTGAAAATAAAAAATGGAACCGGGTGCGGTGGTACACACTTGTAATCCCAGCAACTTGGTAGGCAGAGGCAGGAGGATCTCAAGTAGGAGACCAGAGGCAGTCTACATAATTTAGCAAGACACTGTTTCAAAAAGAAGAAAAAAAAAAAAAAAGGACTAGGAGTGCAGCTAAGTGATACAGCATTTGCAAAGCATGCAAGTGTGAGGCCCTGGGTTCAACCCCCAGTACTGCAAAAAAATAAATCAATAGATAAATAAATAAATACAATAAAATAAAAAAAATAAAATAAAAATGTAGTGCAATAAAGTATAAGAAATTCTTCTTTGTAGGAAATAACTTTAAAGAATCTATTTAAGCACAGTCTATATATTTTTATGCCTGCAGCCCTACCTCTGTCATGTCAAATCCCATCAGATCTCAGAAGCTAGAAAGGGTCAGGCCTGGTTAGGACTTGGATGGGAGACCACCTGGGGTTGCCAGATTCTGTAGGGTTGGGAGAAGGACCTGACAACCCACTCCCCCCAAGAAAAAAATGAACCAGCCATTGAAACCTCTATGAATAGCAGAGAAGCATGACGATAGTGTTTCTTTGTTGTATATAGGGTCCCTATGAGTTGGACACCAACTTGACAGCACCTAACAAAAACAACATATATTTTAAGGACCCTATTCCTACTGAAGGTCATTCAAATTAAATTTTAACATTGCATAAATGTTAAAATATTATAATTATTAATAAAAGTTAATTTACATTTTTATAAGTTATATACTAGTTAACCAAAACATATCATAATGCTGTTATAGCCATTATGAAAAACACAAGGAATGTATGATAGTCCTAGAACTCAAATAAATTATAATGTCTTTTATATTTCCTTGACTTAGTTACTTTCTTTTATTCTAAATATTTTGAAATCAGTGAAATGTTTGAACTATTGGTTGGTTTTTATCTTCAATCTATTATTTTGATTAATATATGAAATTTCCATGTTAAAATATCATCCCAGGAAAATTCATTACAGGTTTACAAAGAAGTGTATCAACTAGATCAGTTTTCATGGATTCTGGTGGCTAAGTTTGCTAGTTTTATGGAAAATTGTTCTCAGAAAACTAATTGCAATTCTTTTATTTTTAATTCTATCTTTCCTAAAAAATAGCATTTCCAAAAGGATTATTTTAAAATCTTACATCCAGCAGAGAATTTGAGCCTCATTATTTTGCAAATGTTACAAAGAAAAGAGAAAATGTGTTGCATATATTTCTTAGGCAGCTATTCTCGAATATTCTATAGACTATGGACAATTAGAGATAATAATTATTTTCCTAGCAATGAGTCCACATGAAAACCTGAAGTAAGGATACTGGTTAAAACTAATAATTACAATAAAAATTTTCAAAATATAGCATTGCTATTTCTAGCATTTCATAACAATAAAAAGTACATTTTGAATATCTTTCTATAAATGACTAATTCTGTAATGAAGGACAAAAAGAATGATCATGTGGAGTTTCTTCAGATATCCTTCTGGAACTACTTAAATTTTCTACATTTCTTTGTTTACACATAATAGTTGCTTTAGCAAATTTTGGTAGGACAAGGAGAATGGTAATAATAAGTTTGCTTCATTATTAGTAGTAATAGTAAGAGATATTTCTATTGTAATTGAAAAATGCTAAGCAGCTCATCATAAAGCATCTTCCTGGAGCCAAATTAAGAGCTAAGGCAAATTAAATACAATTCCAAATTTGTTTCACTTCAAAATTGTAGACATGAAAAGTATGGCTTACCTATGCCTTTCAAGACATTATTGTTCTCATAAAGTATTTTTGAACCATGGACTTCCAAAAAGGTAGTATATTCCTCCTTTTTTAATGAGGTCTTTCTATGAAGCCACAGGCTACCCTCAATCTTGACACCCTCCTGCCCTCACTTCTTATATGAGTTCTGGGATTATAGAGGTATACCACCATCTTTTGCTGCAGCATCTTATTTTTTTAAAAGAAAAAGAGAAAAAAATGGAAAATTGATTTTTTTCAAACTCATACCTACTCAGAGCAACTTACTTAATTCCAGATCTCATCTGACTTCTCAGCAATATTTCATCATAGATTTGGCTCTTGTAAAGGTTATTACTAGTTTTTTCACTTAACTAGGTTTTAAAAATGTTTAATTACCAAAAGACACACTCACATTTACACATACCTGACATAGACTAGTGTATGTGCACATATTAAAATAATATTAATATGTTTATGTGAACAATTTGAACGCAGTTGGTAGTAGAGAGAAAGGGAGATAATATCTGTAACATGAAACAAAACTAATTATTTATAAAAAGGATTGCGTACACTTTCTGCATACCCTATGTAGAATAGTAATCAGAGAATAGTGTACTTTCATCAGTCAGTCTTGGATATTGGAGAAACTGTGATCAGAGTATAATTTTTGAATAACTATATTATCAGATTGTATTTTAGAACCTAAAAGGAAAGAAATATTGCTGAATTTGATAAGCCAACTCATATTGTCAGAATATCGAACTAATAATTGAAGAAAAATACAAACTGTAGGTCTAAACAACATGATTTGTTCAACTTCACATGAATAACCTATTATTCTCCTGTGTCTTTGAATAAATGTTGTTGTTGTTGTTAGGTACTGTCCAGTCAGGTCTGACCCATAGCAGCCCTATGTACAACAGAATGAAACACTCCATTATCCTGTGCCATGCCTGGCACTGTTGTCAGTGCTTCTCTGCTATTCATAGGGTTTTCAGTGGCTGATTGTTTGGAGAGGAGGTTGCCAGGTTCTTCTCCCTAGCCTGCAGCACCTGATATTCCCACGTGGTCCCTATCCAAGAACTTAGACAGGAAGACACTTCTTAACTTCTGAGATCAGGTGGACTCAGATGCCCAGGATGCTATGGCTACAGACTTGAATAACAAATATATATATATATATATATATATATATATATATATATATATAATATTTTATTTATATATATATAAATTATATATATATTATATATATAAAATATTATATATATATATGTACAAACACATAGTTCATTTTTTGTTTGTAAAATTGGATAGTTTGGGGACATAAAGGTTAACACACAAGCCATCTTGTACTAGTCAAAACATCCATAGAATCCAATAATACTGCTTACCCCCTCTTCTGTTTCAGTCTGAGAGATTTCTAAATGTACATTTTTCTGTAATATCTCTCCACTTAAATGTCTACATGTTTATGAATTTCATATTTAAGTAAGATTAAATTTTGAATGAGTAAATAAACTTATAAAGCCATGAGAAATTTTAAGAGAAGTGTGTATC
>VMDO01023971.1:0-30596 GCA_007922755.1 Pedetes capensis
GCTCCATAGGAGTCTAAGATTCTAAGTGATTTTTCTTTGGTTTTCATGCTCTAGAAAAAATAATGAAACCTACTCAAAATGAGAATCACACCAATTACAAAAATATTAAAGATGTAAATATGAGATAAATTATATGTATATATTCATACAATTAGTACATATATGTATGCATATACTGTATATAGAGAGATATACTCTACTGTGTGAAAAACTCTTTGCCAAGTCTCCTAAGTAAAATTAAAACACATGGTAAAGTCGACCTTATTTATGGAGGAGTTTTAAATTATCTCAGCATGTATATATGTACTTAACATGAGAATTATGTTACAGGGCTGGATGAATGATAACAGTTATTATTATTAGAGTAGCACACAATTTTTCTTTACAAATTTCCTTTGCTTATTCATACAACCATGGAATTAAAGGTAACAGACTACTCCTTTCATGGAGGGGAATGGCCATAAATATCTCATGAGTTATTTCCCATTTAATTTAATAAGAATAAAAAAGTCAAACAAAATAAAGATATTCCTTGTCCCTTGCAAACTGATGTAAGTTCTCATCAATAAAGTCATGATTTGAATAAATGCAGTCTATCTGCTTCTTTACAGAGGTACTAACTAATATGGCAAACTCCAATGCTTATTTTTTTAATCCTTTTTTTAAATATCAGAACTTATAATGGAGCCTAAAAAGAGAGAGTCTTACATCCTCTAGTTTGTGTAGATTCTCATAAATACCTATAAGAAAAAGCACAAATGAGGGCAGAAAGGGAACACATGTTAATTCTAAGAAAAGCAAAGAATTAGAATGATTGGGGACACTGGATTAAAAAAACGAGCCATCAATAGAGGACTAAATCATCAAGATTTTTCTCATTACTTAGGTTGCTCTGAGATTGCACAGCTTGGTAACCATGTGAGAGGAGATTTGTTCACTAATCAATATCCTGATTTGTGATGTACTGAAGTGAAAAAGCATAAATGAAACATGAAGAGACAGTGTTACAACTCTTGTGTGCCTCTTTCTCACAAAAATCAGATAAAGTTACCCGAAGGAAAAGATGATGGTATTATTAGAGAAGTAATGAAAAAAAGAGAAAATAAGAGAATATTACTCCATGAAATATGTCATAAGGCACTTTTCTCCTAAATGAAAAGTTTGTCTAAGAGCTAGCAAACATATAAAACTCAAGTGTCCGAGATTTTTGCAAGAGGAAAACCTAGTTTTCATTAGAAATTACTATGTTTTAAGTAAATGAGTATATAGTGGCTGTACATAAATTGGGAAGGAATTGAGAGAAGGCAAACAGAATGGCCATTACAGTGAGCCAACTCTCTATGAGAAAGGCACAGGACCAGGGAAAGAATGTGAGGGTGGCTCTGATCACAATGCCTGATATAATCTTAACCTACCTTAAAGTGGGAACAAGCAGTTAGAAGTAACAACAGCATGGACAAATTCTAGAGGGAGTTTAAGATGTGCATTAATCTAATATGATCAGTGTTGGTCTAAAAAGGGAAATTTGGAGATAGACATGCATATGTAGAGAAAGTCATGTGAATAGAAAGGTAGAGATCAGGGTAATGCTTCTACAAGCCAAGAGATGCCAATATTGCCAACCAACCATCAGAATCTATGGCCTGGAACAGAATCTTCCTCACAGCTCTCAGAACTGAATTAATCCTACCAACACCTTGATCTTATACTCCAGCCCCTAGACATGTGAGAAAATAATCATTTGTTGTTTAAGACATCTACTTTATGGTACTTTGTACTGGTAGGCCAAGAAAAACAGTTCAGAGGACTATATTTCCTCTACCTTTGGATCCCCAAATTAAAAAGACTCACTTCAGTTTCCATTCATCAAACACAACAATGAGAGTAGGGTAGCATTTTTCTCTTTATATTACATTCTAAACTCTCTTAGGCCTGCAGCCATAGCCCTGTGGCATCCGATCCCGTCAGGTCTCGGAAGCTAAGCAGGGTCAGGCCTGGTTAGTACCTGGATGGGAGACCACCTGGGAACACCAGAAGCTGTAGGATTGGGAGAAGGACCTGGCAACCCCCTCCCAAAAATCTGCCATTGAAAACCCTATGAATAGCAGAGAAGCACTGACAATAGTGTTTCCCCTGTTGTATAGAGGGTCGCTATGAGTCGGATACCGACTCGACAGCACCTAACAACAACAACAACAACAAACTCTTTTAAAACTCAGAGCAATTGTTCAAGAAATATTGGTGAGTGCTCCCTAGTGACGGACACTGTTTTAGGAAATGTTCATATATTAGCACTCATAGAATATTGGAAGAATATGATAAACAAATGAGCAAATAATATAAAATATATAAAAAGTAGAGCATAGCATGGGCATTGCAGCTATTTTTATAGGTTGTACATAGAAATTATGAAAAATTGTTATTTGAATAGAAACTTGAAAGAAGCAACAAGCAAGAGGGGGTGACACATAACAATATCCAGTGCAATTTTACCCTGTCTTGGGGAGAAAGTGCATGCCAAGGAGACAGAAGGGAAGCTATTGAGAGTCAAGTTTGATAAAAACTTATCTGGATGAATAAGCACATCTAGAGATTGTTTTAACCACTTATTTTTTTCCAGTATATCAGAGCATTTTTGTTGATCAGAATGCAATTACAAGGGGGCCTAAGACATACATTAAAAATAAAAAACTACCAGAGATGATGTGTCAATGTTTTATACACTATTGAGTTTCATCAGATTTTTTGCAAGGTAGCCAACATGAACTGGCAGAAGTGGAAGAAATGTATAACATCCAAAGAAGTGAGAAAGATGTAGAAATAGGATGTACTAACCCTTATTCTCCCACAGAAACACTAATTTAACAATGATATGTGGACGAAGACTATAGTCGTACCACTGTGGAGTGCAACCCCATCAGATCTTAGAAGCTAAGCAGGGACAGGCCTGGTTAGTACTTGGGTGGGAGACCGCCAGGGAGCACCAGGTGCTGTAGGCTTTGGGGAAGGATGTGGCAACCCACTCCCAAAAAACAATCAGCCATTGAAAACCTATGAATAACAGAGAAGCAGTGATAATAGTGTTTTGCTTCTTGTACATAGGGTCTGTATGAGTCAGACACAGATTCAATAGCACCTAACAACAGCAATGTGGACCAAAATACTTTTATAAGAAGTTAAGAATCTATATAAGAGGTTTTGGTGCTCCAGATGAACGCAAAGCTAAAAACAGCCACACTGAGAATTCAAATGTGTAGCAAGAGCAATCTCACTTTACTCCTGCCAGCTGCTCTCACAACACAGCACAGTTTTGCACTGAGAGTTATTGACTCAACTAATAGCTTTTCCCCAAGGAGGAAAAAGAATGAAGTATGCCTCCAACATCTAGCCTTTCAATGCACTTCCAGAGAGGTTGGTTTCTGTCTTGTATTACCTGAAACAAAGACAACATTGGCATAGTTCAAATGAGTGGAACAGTTAAGAGCAACAGAAAATGAGTTGGTGGTATGTTCTCACTCATATGAGGGAGGTGATTCAAAATTACAAGAAGGAAAAATCCTATTCAAAGGTCGGATCATAATAAAAGCGGGGGGAAATAAGAATGATGTCGATATAAATGGACTAGAAATCGCATGTAATTGTTCTAACAAGAGAAAAACAAAGACCACTACAGGAAAAATTTCTATCTTAAACATAACTGGAACCCCAGGATATAAAGAAAAATACTACTAAGTAAAAGATAGAGAAGACTTAGATGGGAAGGGTGGGAGGGGGGAAACATAGGGGAGCGTAAGGGGTAACCTATATGAATAATGTTTATCAAAATGCATATATGGAAATGTCACAATGAAAAGCATGTTAAAATGAATCATGTTATGATGTACCTTAAAAATTTCCAAAAAAAAAAATCTAAAAAAAAAAAAAGAAAGGAAAATGAGTTGGTGGTTTGCTGCAACTGTAAAATCCTGTGAGATTCAGACAAGGCACAGAACCTGAGGGGAAGAGCTATGGAGGGAGAGGAGACAGACAGAGAGAGAGAGAGAGGAGAGAGAAGTGGAGCATACTTTCAACGTCTCATCTTTTCTGTGGGCCAGCCAAGGGGCCAGATTCTTGCTACACTCAGAATGCTGAAAGAACTGGCATCATTTTGGGGGGACATCTAAAACCAGTAGGAATGGGATGACTAGCTTATGCACCCAGCATGGCTCTTTAAGATTGGGAGAATGTGAAGAACTCAAAGCTTCTCCTCAGGAAAAGTGGGAAAAGTTAGGAGTGTGCCTCCAAGATCTCATTTCATAGTGCTAAAGTCAGATAGTAGAGAGAAAAAGAGAGTATAAGTTCCAAAAATAACTGAAACTAATAAGTCCTTCTGATTTTAAATGTAGTCAAACAATACCAAAGAAAAGGGTTGAGAGTCTTCCAGAATCACTAGTCAGCTGATTGATGAAGGGGTTTCCCTGTTAACACCAGTTTGTAAAGACTGAAAGATCTGGTTGTTTTTTCAAATACACAGACACAAACACACAGACACAAAAGCAAAGCTAAAAGGAACACACACACACACACACACACACCAAAGAAACATGATGCAATCGTGTACAAAATAAATCTCTAGAAGCTGACTCTAAAGAGATGGAGGTGTATGAATTATCTCACAATGAATTCAAAATAATCCCCTTAAGGAGAGTCAGTAAGCCACAAAAGAGCACAGATAAATAAAGAAATAAAATCAAGAAATTATAAATGAACAAATTTAGAATATGAATAGAGAAAAAGCACCTATACAAGAAGACAGACAGAAATTTTGAGGCTGAAGAATACAGTAACTGAACTGAAAAATTCACTGGACAGCTTCAAAAACAGACTTGGCCAAACACAATAAAGAATTAGTCAACTTTGATTGGCAAAGAAACAAACAACAAACAAAAAATCGAATTCAGAGGAGTGAAGAAAGCCTACCATCGAGCTAACCCGTATAGGCACTATGGGACCTCCAAAGAATAAGAGACAGAAAAATCTGCAAAAGGCTCTAAAAAGTAAATTATTGCCAAAAACTTCACAAACATAGGGAGGGAAATGAAAATCCAGATTCATTAAAAAACTAGAATTGCTTGACATGTTGGCTCATGTCTGTAATATCAGCAACTTGGGAAGTGGGGGCAGGATTATAATTTCAAGGCCAGAGGCAACCTGTGTAACTTAGTGAAACCCTGCCTCAAGATAAAAAATTTAAAAATGGGCTGAGGGTGCAGCCCAGCGGTAAAGCATTTGCAAAGTATGTGCGAGCCCCTGGGTTCAACTCCCATGTACCACATACACAAAAAGAAGAATCTCAGAAAGAATGAACACAAATAAGTCTGACCTGAGAAATATGATCAAAATGTCAGAAATCATAGTAAAAGAGAGCTTTGAAAGCAGCAAGAGAAGTTACTCATTATATGTAATGAAGTCAACATGTGATTGTCAATGTATTCATCAAGACAAAATTTGCAATCCAGAAGGGATAAGGATGATATATTCAGAGATGAAAGAAAGAAGTGGCAAAACAATGATATTATATTCTGAAAAGAAAATGTCCTTCAAAAATGGAGGGATACTTTCCCAAACAGAAATGGAGGTGCCTTATAAGAAATGAATAGTTTAATAATGTAATCTCTGGGTATGAATACCTTATAATTCTAAAATAAAATTTAAAAGAAAAAGTATTAGGAACAATTATAACTCTAAAATATGTTAATGAACATGAAATATACAAAGATGTAAATTGTGGCACCAATAACATTAAGTGTGTGTGAGGAATAAAAGTGTAGAGTTTTTTCATATGATTTAATTTGCTGTCAACTTAAAATAGATTATTATAACTGGAAGGTGGCTTGTGTAGTCCTAATCTGGGGTTTAGCTCAGCTGGTAGAGTGCTGCTCTGCGCTCTCTGAGGCCCTGGGTTAAATCCCCACCACCACACAAACGGGAGAAGGACATGGCAGCCCACTCCTGAAATAATCCCGAAACAATTAGTCATTGAAAACCCTATGACGGTCACTGTAAGTTGGACCCGACTCAAAGGCACCTAACAACAACAACAACAATTTTAAACGTTGTTGTTGTTGTTGGGTGCCATCGAGTCGAGTCAGACTCATAGCAACCCTTATAGGGTTTTCAATGGCTGACCGTTTTGGGATTGACTTGGGAGTGGGTTCCCACACCTTTCTCCCATTTTGCGGTGCTGGGAATTGAACTTGGGACCTCAGAGACTGCAGAGCAGTGCTCTACCAACTGAGCTAAATCCCAGCCCAATTTTAAACATAAATAGATTAAACTCCCCAGTCCAGAGACAAAGAATGGCGGAATGGATTATTTAAGTCCAACTTTATGTTGTTTACAAAAGCCTCACAATACATTTAAGGACCCTAATAGTTTGAAAGTGAAGGGATGTAAATACTCTGTGCCAATGATCATTTTTACAAAGGGGAATGTCCATACTTATATGTGACAAAGTAAACTTTAAGTCAAAATATGTAACAACAAAATAATGTAACAAGCTGCACAGACATCACAAAGGATAAAAGAGTAAGGTCATCAAGAACATATAAAAGTTATAAATGAACATGCATCCAACATCACAGCACTTCAATATATGAAACAAATATTAACAGACCAGCCGGGCATGGTGGCGCACCCCTGTAATTCCAGTGGCTGGGAAGACGGAGGCAGGAGGATCACAAGTTCGAGACCAGAGGCAGTCTGTGTAATTTAGCGAGACGCTGTCTCAAAAAGTAAAACAAAAAAAAATGGTCTGGGGGTGCAGCTCAGTGGTCCAGCACTTGCAAATCATGTAGGTGTGAGGCCCTGGGTTCAACCCCAGTACAAAGAATATTCTAATTACTAGTGTTGGAGTCCTCCCTTACTCTTTCTCTAGATGTCCATATTGCTCTTTTCAGATGACTGGACATAGGTTTAAGTATTATTAGTCTTAGTGACCTATGACTCACATCACAGAACTCAATATCAACTGTAGTCTGCAAAGCCTGACATGCTGTTTTGTTCCTGTAGTATATCTGCCTCTTATGCCTATCTCTGACTGTTCTGATGTACTGAATAAATACTACATGTGACTTCCAGCCTGTACATCCAACTTGAACAAGGGACCATCATGACCCACTAATAATACTACTCTGATTTCTACCCCTTTGCCCTAGCCTGATTTTATGATATTCTGATCTATGTTTGCAGACCAAGTTCATTCAGATCAGTAGCTATTTTCATAAACAAATAAGCTAACAATAAATAAATAAATGCAGAGGTAATCTTGAGCTTGTCTTCCTTGAATTTTTCATAAAGTTTATTATTAAAAAAATTTCAGATGCTTTTCATATTTCCTCTGGACTACTGCAATTGTTTACTGATTAACCTTCTTATATATGACAGTTTTTCTTTAGTCCATCCTCCATATTGCTAATAGATTATAGTTGCTAAAAATAAAAGTATGAGATTGTTGCTTTTCTACTAAAACCATGTACTTCTAGTAATCTTCACAGACCCAATGTCTACAGTGTAAGGATCCAGTCCTATGGTATGGCTTTCTTTGACACTCAATGTTATATATCAACCTAAGTCTCATTTCCTCACATTATTCCTTATATGCTAAATTATTTATCTTTTTATTTCTTCCTATAGGCCCCCTTGTATTTCTCATTTCTATAGTTATTCAAATTCTGTTCAGGATCATTTATAACCAGCTTTGTAAGAATTTTCTATCCATCCCAGACTATTACTTTCTCTTGTAGGCTTCTAGGATCATTTCTTTACATTATCATTACATCACTGAAAACATTATGTTATACTTAGGAAGACTTTCTTCTTTCTCATTGAATGTAATCTCTTTAAGTTAGGCCTCTGGTTTTTTTTTCATCTCTGTACTCTAATTCATGAAATATTCCTGATACACTATAACATCTGTTCTATAAATATTAGGAAATAAATTGAAGATCCAGAATTGTAAACATCCTCAAGCCTACAGAAGAAACATAATTTGGAAAGTTTTGAGAAATATATTGGTGGCAAATATACACTATTGGTTTCAATTTTCTGGAATATAATTTTGTAATATATATCAAAAGCCTTAAAATATTACTATTCTTTGAGCCATAAATTATACTTCTAAAAAGTAACTCTCAAACAGAAATCACAGATGCCCCATTAAAAAAATGTTTTTTATTGTAAGTGGTATGCATTCAATTAAAAAAATTAAACAAAACCTAGAAATGTGTCTCCTACTAAAACCAAAATGAATACTACGGAAGTTCACAATATCAAAGGAAAAGTTGCAGTACACAGAGTTCAGGCTCAAGCCCTGTGTGTCAACACATGCTGAGGTTCTTCTAAACTCCATCTACTGTTCTTGTCTTCTATTTTCACTTAACTTCATTCTTCAAGTAAATTTCCTCTCAATAAGAAAATATGGCCTCCAGAAGCTGCAGTTTCCCATTCTCTTTGCTTAACAACTCCTTAAGTAAAAGATCATTTATATTCCAGACTTCTAGCATCTTTCTATCAATCCATAAAAGGTCTTGGATTGGTTTATTTAGGTCATGTGAACAGCCCTTGATCAATCATTGATTCCAGGTGAGTGTCTTGGTCAACTAAGACAAGGATGCTAGAAGATTTTTTTAAAATGATCAATATATAAATAAAGCTTGCATCTTCTGTAAGTAAAAGGATTATATTCAAAGACATGCACTACATTGTAGTATTTTAAAATGTTAAAAGTATTAGTCTTGCCTATAGCTTTATGGTTAAATAAATCATGTATTACTTGCATATTATGTAATGTTTTAAACTACTAGAATTGTTTGTACAGCCACATAGTAATCTCAGCTACTTGGGAAGCTGAGGCAGAGGATTATAAGTTTGAGCTAAGTCTGAGCAACATAGTGAGACTTCATCTCAAAAACAATATTTTTATAGAATCTCTAATGATTTGAAAATATGGTCATTATGTTATAGCAAAAAGAAATAAACAGATACAAAGTATTTGAAGAAAAAACAAAACACAATTCAAGTTATTTTTAGAGTATGTAACTATAGATTATTTTATGTGCCTCAATATTGTTTTCTGGATTTTCCAAATTTTGTACACTGATTATTAATTCTATAACAAAATTTTTAAAAAATATCTGTTAAATACTAGGAGCTAGAATATATTCTCTGTGCTTAGCCCTGTCAGATGAGAGTTGTGGGCCTGGCAGAAAAAGTATGTAAGATTTTCTTCACTACCATACTTCCTTATAGAGTCAAAGCAGTACCTGAAGCTTGAGTTTTTAGGAAGATTATGTGTTTCTTATCGGAATCTATTATATTCGTATGTGGGCATTGCTAAAGTTATATAAGAACTTATCTTTGAACTCAGATATCCACGAATTGATATTCTGTTGATAATATGTTAAAAAGTAAAGCAAAATTATTTGTGTTCATTTATAGTGTGAGTTGAAGTAACTTTTAAAAAACGAATACATTGCATAGCTAGTGACAGTGCAGTTCTATAACTCATTGCCAGGTGGGAAACTTCTAAAGCAATGAACATTTTAAAGATCAAGCCCTCATTTATGAAAGTCTTTTATATTTTCCTTTGGGAGAAGTAATGTCAAAGCCCATGGGATGATAGCATAAAGTAAAAGGTATGAGTGTAGGTCATTGAAATCAAGTTACTCTTCTGGCAAACCCAAGAGGACTAAAGGTGCTCTTAATAGATTCTCTAACTATAAAATAGTGATTGTAACTCTGGCAACCACAAAAAAATTCGAATTGCTTGACATTGATACCTCCATGAATTACAGTAACTTTAGGGAAGGGGGATAATGTCAAGTTTCTCAAGTATCTAGTTAAAAGTTTTTTGAAGCTGTGAAAGTAAGTCTTGGTCATAAACATGTCTGATTTTACTAGATGCTTGGCAGAAATCCCAGATATAAATGAGCAAATGAATGCCATAAAGATAGGAGAGCATTTAGTGGGAAGGAGTGCCTAAGTGTTTATGCTGAAACTAAAGGAGTTATCTCTTTCATTTTGTAGCTATTTAAATAATTTTTATAGCTTCTGAATTTTCTTCTTACTTAGGTCACTGATAATAAGAAAATGTCACAAACATGGACATATGAGATCTAGTTCTTAGACATCTGTTTTTTACTTCTATTACTTAGAAATTGAAGGCCTAGTAGGATTCTGGTTGACTTATTTACTGCCTCAACTCGGTGGACAATTACCCTTCCTCCATGACAGTTTGGGCTATAAAGATCTAGTGTAGGACAAAATGAAGCATAGCTTAACCACTCTCTGTGGAAAATGGGTCAGTTTTAACCTTCAACTATTTTGGTTTGAGCTCCCATGAAAAATGCGCATAGTTGTCATAAATGTATGATTTTTAAATTTTATCTTTCTTGGTCCTAGATTTATTGAACTGATATTTGGCTACAAATTACATTGTGTTTGTGATGTCTCCATCTCACTTCTGCAACTGGAACAGAAAACAGAAAAAGAAAAGCAAAAGCAAAGACTATCCAAACTGAAGCATCATCTTTCATTTGTCTTTCCAATTTTGCTTATCTACATGTTACTTTACCTTTGATAGCAAATGACTTCTCTCATCTCTCAAAGTTTAAAATTGGGTCTCGCTTTCAAATCATATTTACCGAAAAGTTAGGCTGACTAGTTTGGTTTCCAAATCTCAGTTATTGTTGTCCTTCATTAAACACCTTAAAAAACATTTAAGATATTTTGGGCAGTAATTTTTTTAGTTGTTTTACGTAGAAAGCTAACTCCAGGATGTGTTAATATATCTTGACTGGAAGCATAAGTCCAGTACCATTATTTTGGTTTTGGTTTATTATCGTTGTTGTTGTTGTTGTTGTTGTTATTGTTGTTGTTGTTGATTACAGTACTGAGGGTTGAATCCAGGGCGTTGTGCTTCCATGCTTTGCAAGTGCTGTACCGCTGAGCTGCACCCTCAGCACATTTTTTTTTACTTTATTTTTTTTCTTTTTGCGGTGCTGGGGGTGGAACCTAGGGCCCCCCACTTGCATGCTTTTTGCAAGAGTTGGACCACTAAGCTGCACGCTCAGCCCATTTTTTATTTTATTTTATTTTTTTTGAGACAGGGTCTTACTAAATTACACAGACTACCTCTGGTCTTGAACTTGCAGTCCTCCTGCCTCTGCTTCCTGAGCCTCTGGAATTACAGGTGTGTGCCATTGCGCCTAGCTATTGTCATTATTATTAATGCTTTAATAGTTGTATAAATTAATGAGATTCACTCTGGCATTTCAATAATGCATCCATTGTGCACTGATCATGTTCATCCATCCTTCTACCCTCACTGCCTTTCCCTGAGCACCATTCTCATCCCCTAGTAATCCCCCTCATACTTCTGAGATAGATCAGGGGAACCTACTTTCCTTGGGGTGTTGGGATGCAGTATTATTAGTACATTATTAAGATTGATATTAGTTTTAATAAGTTTTTTGTTTACTTGTTGTAAGTGCTCCTTCTGCTGCTTACTTTTCTGCAATGCAAGAACTGGTGTCAAGGGATGGGGTGATCTGATTCTCTGATTAAGAGCTACTGTATTCTCCCTTGTGGCTTAGGCAGGTTTTAAATGAAAGAACTCTTGTCCAGTTGAGCCACCCTCACACCAGCTGATCGGTGTAAACACTCCCCTGAAAATCTGGAGGAAGCTATAAAGCTGCAACTATCTGTTACAACTCCAACTCCTGAAGGTGCAGCATCAGCCATGGCTATGTCTGCCTGTAGTTTTCATTGGACATTTTTTTTTTGCTGTCACAGGCTTCAATAAATTCTAGATAACCTTATGACCAACCCAGAAGAGGAGCACTTCTCCTGATGGCCCAGAAAATAGACTGCTGTGGCTGGTACAAAATGGACCACTATGACTGCATGAAAGTAAGTACTGAGATTGGTCATAAGGGATTGTCATGATTCGTACAAACACAAGCTTCCATTTATGTGATTAGTGCAAACTCCCCTTTTCTGGCTATATAAACAAGCAGAATACACCTTCCTGTGCTGCCCCTTGATGTTGCATCATTAAGCTCAATAAAAGACTTCCCTCAAGGTGATCTTGACCCACTTTTAGTAGTGCAGGCTGATCTGGTAATATGAAGAAAGAAGCAGCAGAGACAGCAGAGCAGCAGTGGCAGAGATAACAGAGCAGTCAGATCCCTGAGCTGCATAAGCCATGAAGCAACTGGCTTCTTGACAGCTGACAAAGAGGCAAAGCTGCAAGACCAGCAACCAGCAGCAGCAGCTGAAGCAAAAGAGCCATGTTTGCTGCCTCCTGAATGGCGGCAACAAGACAATGGCCATAGCAACAAGAGGCAGATGAACAGATCAAGAGAGAGACTAGGGCAGGAAGAAGAGACAGAAAGGTCACAAAGAGCCAGAAAAAGAGAAACTGCTGGTCCTGGTTCCTGGAAGAGTTCTAGAGAACTGCCAAATCTTTAGGATCAAAGGTTTCAGACTATAACACTGGCCACTATCTAGGATTGAGGAATCCTGATACCTAGTCCTGCCTAGCAGCTATAATGCCAGATGCTGTCAAGCACTAAGAAATCCTGACCTCCTCAACCTACCTAAGAGGTATAACATTTATGGGGTTAGGAGTCCCCACTCCTGGGCCTACATAGCAGCTGTAACTCTTGAAAGGCTGAGGACTCTCTACCTCGTTGATGTCCTCTACCACTGCCTTTACTCTCGTTGGCCTAGATAAGAGCTGTTACACTAGAAGGTGCCACCTGCTGCTCCTACGTGTCTGTCACCACTGTTTGCTGCTGTCAAATAACAAGGTACACAACTGCTGCCTGAGACCAGCATTTGAATAGTTTTTCCTCTCCTATCCATGATTTCTATCCAGGTAGAACAAAAAGATCCTAGTTAGCTGATTGGTGACATGTTCAAGTAAAGGGTTTGTTTGTTTTTCACTTTGTTTTTGTTTGTGCTTTTTTAAATAGTGTCTTGCTGTCTAGCCCAGGCTGGGCACAAACTCACTACATAGCCTAGGCTGGCCTTGAACTCTTGATCCTCCTGAGTCAGTCTACTTTTTTTAAGTTTTAGTATATGAGATAGAGTATGCAATACTTGTTTTGTGTCTGCCTTATTTTGCTTGACATGATGTCCTCCAGTTCCATTCATTTTTCTACAAATGACATAATTTAATTCATCTTTATGGCTGAATAATATTCCATTGCATGTACATGCACACCGTATTTTCTTTAGCCTTTCATCTATTGACCTCCTATAGGAGAACAGAGCCCAATTCACTGAGTCTTCCACTATTTATATCACCTTTTGCCAGTCTGCCTTAAATAATGTGATTTTAGACTTCCATGAGTCACACTTGGTAGCAGTGACCATGGAGATTGTGATTTAGGGTAAAGATATTTCTTTTAGATTTTATGTGGTGTCTGTATATGCAAAACTAGTTGTAAAGTAGATGAAATCATGAGAAAAATTCAAGCCAAGAAAATAATATCACCTTCATTTATTGTATATTTCAGATAAATAATCTTTGAACTTGATATGTATGGAATTGCCTGAATTCTCCATTTGTCCCTGACTTGTGGG
The DNA here is from genome assembly GCA_007922755.1 of Pedetes capensis. NCBI lineage: Eukaryota > Metazoa > Chordata > Mammalia > Rodentia > Pedetidae > Pedetes > Pedetes capensis. The sequence goes on from VMDO01023971.1 coordinate 13,630, forward strand.
AAAATAACAAACTTCAAGTTGTCATGATGCTTATGTTTCTTACTGGGTACTTACTGAATCTAGTGCTTTTATTTATTTTGTTTTCTATTCATATTTGAATAATAAAAGCTTAAGACTGGGAATGGGAGAAGGGCCTGGCAATCTACTCCCAAGGCAATCCCGAAACAGTCAGCCATTGAAAACCCTGTGAGGGTCACTATGAGTCAGATACCGACTCGACGGCACCTAACAACAACAACAACAATAACAACAACAACAACAACAACACTGGGAAATGGGGTGGGAAAGGGTGAAATATTTAATTTTATAAGAGTAAAAGTGCTTGAAATCAAATAATACCACAGAATTAACTTTCACATAAAACTGTCATCTACAACATAATATGACAAATATTTGCCAGTTTCTTATTGACTGCTGGTTTTTTAACAAAATAATATAAAAGAAAAAAATTTTTAAATGTATTTCTGATGACTAGGCATTGATAGCAAGTTTTGGATAATCAATGGCTATTGAAAAAATAAGTAAGTAAATCATTATGGGTCTTTTATTTGGTGGCCTGTAAAGTACTAAAGGGCTTTCTGAGCAATACGTATACCAATAATTCAAGAATTCATTAGGTTATTCTCAGAGGGAAATATTAAAACAACTCAGTGAATATGTTTTACATTCAGATTCTGTTTTCTAATGTACTCTCTCTTCCCAAAACTTTTAGTAATATGAAATCACTCAGGTAGAGAAAGCATACCCTAAGGCTTTGGTCTACTGTTGATTTCAAAGCAACCTTCAAATATAGTTCACGTATGTCCTGGTAGATTTGGTGAAAACATGTAGACACAAATATTGGCCACTCTGAGTTCTATAAAACAGGACAAAGTTCACTGAAAAGCTCTCATGCCATTCCTAAATTTACTGTAGGCAGCAATGAAAGATTTATCCAGGAACATCCAATCTTTTACTTTCCCTGGGCCACATCAAGTAAAGAGGAATTGTCTTGGGCTACTCATGAATTATATAATACAGTTAGTTCATACACATATTAACAGGGATCACAAAGAAAATAATGCTAAAAAATACATGATGTTAAAAGATTTTGTGGGGCCACATTGCTGGTGTCTTGAGCCACAAGTGGCCGGCAGGATGCAGACTGAACATGCCTGACTAATGCCAATCTTTTATGCCTCCCTCTGGGAGACCTGCATCCATTTCTCAATGGAAAGTCACATCACATGGTATCTCAGCTTGTATGTGAGATATGGGACATGGCAAAAAGTAGACCTACAAGGCTGTGCCATTTTCCTAATTACTGAATAAGTCCTTTTAATAGAGAGAGAAGGAAATATGACTCTTTGCAGCATGACAGGTGCAGATTTATTTTCTAATATTTTAGTCTATCCTATTATAAATAGACAGACTGAACTCACTTGTGACATCCTTGAACACTGTCACAAAGACCAGCGTCTGGTTCTGCTTATAAATTTACTGGCTGGCTGGCCAGAACTATCTCAATGGAATGCAAAAGACTTGCATTGGTGGCCATTTAGGTTTCATGTTGTAGCATTTAGAAAAGGAAGCCAAAGATACAGATATGTTTTAAAGGCCATGGAAGACTGTGAGCTTTTAGGGACAGTAACAAGACTGTGTTAAGAATTATAAGACACTTTAGTCCTTTTAACTTTTCCCTAGCCTTCATGAGAAGGCAGCAAGAAGAAAGGGCAGGGAAGAACCACTGCTTTTTTGGCAGCAGGCTTTGACATGAGTGCTGAGTCAGGATCACCACCACTATTCTATGAAAAGGACTCTGGTAAGTCATACACTTGGGCACATAACTTTTGATCCTATTTATTTGGCCCAGTAAAAAAGAACAAATGATGGTCCTCTTAAGAATAAAAATAAAATGTGTGACTCCACTTTAGATTATAGAAGCACTTCAATCTTTCCTTTTAAGCCCTATTCTTCTTTAGCCTTGAAAAGGAAATAAAAATCTAAAGGCACATCTATTAAATTTACAAGCAAAATAAGCAAGCTCTGGCATGGTTTAGGAGTGAGGCATATATTGTTTGAGGAGGTGAGGATGTGAGAAAAAGAAAGTTAGCATGATAGAGGCATGAAAATAGTGATAGCTTTATTAAATGATCTGAGAGATAGTGAAGAATTGTGTCATTTTTGTCTATATAGTTTGTCAATATGTAGAACAGACTCATATATCAATATATGTCTAGATAAGAAAAACAATATAAAAACAAAAATAAAGAACTGAGTGCAAACTTGGAAGCCACAAATATTAATACATATTTTAGAGACTTCATTATGTAGCAGAGACTTCATTATTCTTGGTGTAATGGAGCCTGCTGACTTAATCAATGCAAATATCAGAAAGTTGTTAAGCAATGCATATCCTATTGCCAGTTAGTTGTTGTTGCTGTTAGGTGTCATTGAATTGTGTCCAACTTATAGCCACCCTCATAGGGTTTTCAATGGCTGACTGTTTTAGGCTTGCCTAGGGAGTGGATTGCCAGGTCCTTCTCCCATTTTTGTGGTGCTGGGAATTGAACTTAGGGCCTCAGAGACTGCAGAGAAGTGCTCTACCACTGAGCTAAATTCCAGCCCCTATTACCAGTTAGGTGACTCTTTTATTCTCCAAAGAGTGTCTTTCTTTGCTTTCTGAGGCTGTGTGTTCCATTTTGTTTTTTCTGAGATGTGTAACTGCTTTTTATTTTTTTAATCATTTAAGACTAAATCTATATACTTTCCCTTACAATTAAATATGCTATTCCTGCTACAAATGGACTGTAAAATTATTGGAAAAGAAAATAAGATAAATAGATGGAGATATTGGAGGTGGTTTTCAGTAAGCCGATTAGGGAAATGGGGATTAAAACAGATGCTAATGCAATTTACATGAAGCACTCCTCTTAACATATATCTCTGGCATCCTCCAAGGTCACGTTGTCTCCAGAGGACAAACTCCACTGTTTAGTACATTTCAGTCTAAATGAATACATGGGAAATTAACTCTGAAATCATTCCTTCACATTATGGATCATCTCATTCTTCCCATAACCCATACTCATATTTCTTTCTTTATAACACATGTTATATTCTTTACTCCCTGGTTTATCTCCAAGTGAATGTTAGCTCCCTGAATTTGGTGTTTTTTCTCTTGTACATCTCTGCATTGGTGGAATGGAGTGGTGTGTTTTACACACATTCTGGGATACACAAATGTTTATTGGGAATGATACATACATTTATGCTGGCATAAATTTAGTGCAAATTTGTTTTATTTCAACTTTGCCATGAATTGTCTTATTGAACATAAAACTTTCATTCTAAAATATTTTGACTTTTAATATTAAATTTTTTAATATCCTAGAATCAGTTAGGGCTGGGATTTAGCTCAGTGGGTAGAGCGCTGCGCTGCAGTCTTTGAGGCCCCGAGTTTAATTCCCAGCACCGCAAAAATGGGAGAAGGGCCTGGCAATCCACTCCCAAGGCAATCCGGAAGCACTCAGCCATTGAAAACCCTATGAGGGTCGCTATGAGTCGGATACCGACTTGACGGCACCTAACAACAACAACAACAAGAATCAGTTATGTATTTTATATTTGACTTTCATGGATATAAGTAACCTGATATACATACAAAAATGTTTACCCTCCTGCTTTGAGTTCAAAAGCACAGAAAAAGTATACAAATTATCATGCCCTTCTTTAACAGAAGACATTAGGCAAACTAAAAATTAGTGAGTTTCCTTGGATTCTTCAGAGAGCTGAAGTTATAGGACAAATTTACACCCCTAAATTTAAAGACACAGGAACATCCAGAGAGACATGGCCAACATCTGCTTACCTAAAGAAGAAGCCATTGGAACCATAAACTGCTAAGAACATTAGCAACATTAGCAACAGTTAGTAACTGGTAACTTCAGCGAAGAGCTGGAGGCTGTGTATGCATTGGCATGAGTGAGAATCTCTTGACAGGGGAGAATAGTCTTAGGAAACTCCTTAAACTTTTGTGGGGTTTATCTCCTCACCAGACTTTAATGAAATCCAAGAAATATTCTTGTATGTATCTAGTAGAGAAAAGGAAGAATAATCATTATGAAACATGTTCAGAATCCTCCCCATAGCAAAGATCTACTCTACTGGGAAAAAGGACTTTGTCAATCTTACCCTAGCTGACAGAAGGAAATTCTCCCCACCCCAGACCCTTGCAGGGAGTAAAAACACATCAAAGACAGGATTTCAAGGATACATTGTGATAGCACAGCCAGGGAGGGCAATGTGTAGCCAAGGGCTAAATAAAACCTACACTCTTGACAATCTCTTGTAAAGGTCACAGCCATAAATTACAAAACCACTAAAAGACTAAGATTAATAAAAAATATATTATGGGCCCACATGTGCATGCCATAGAATTATGCCCACAAGGCTGTAATATCAAAAGAGAGGGTAATAGTAAAAAGATAGACACTCTCTAAAGAGGAGTACTTAAAGAAGCCTAAAGTCAAGAGGGTCTGCACCCATAGCACCCAGAATTCCATCCTGCCTGATCTCAGAAGCTAAGGAGGGTTGGCCTGGTAAATCCTGGGATGGGAGATTGATCGCCTGGGAATACTAGGTATGGCAGGCTTGAGAGAAGGACCTGGCAGCCTACACCTGAAACAATCAGCCATTGAAAACCCTATGACTCACAGAGAAACACTGACAATAGTGCCAGGCATGGCACAGTATCAGGGAGTATTTCATTCTTTTATACACAGGGTTGCTATGAGTCAGACCTAACTTGACAGCACCTAACAAGAATAACAACAACAAAGTCAACAGAAAAACAGAAAAGACACTACAGGAATTTGAAGTGTCTGGTACCTATAGTTAATACCAATTATTATACACATCCAACCTCTGAAGAAGTTTACCATAAATCATCATACTACGAGCCTATTTACCTTAATTCCCATTACCTACTACAGCATGTCCATCTTCCAACAAAAAAATTAAGAAGCATACCAAAAGGCAAGGAAAAATATCCGAAGAAATAAAAACATCAGAACCAGGCTTAGTTCTATGTTATACATATTGGAATTATTAGGAAAAAAACCTTAAAATTACTACTTTTTAAGATATTAAAGTCTCTAGTAGGAAAAAAAGAGGCAATATGAAAGAATAGATACAGCTGAGTAGGGAAAGCAGAGAGATAGAAACACTAAGTGAGAATCAAAGTAAATGCAAGAAATCAAAATCACAATATCAGAACAAAGAAACAATATCAGAAACAATATCAGAATCAGAAACAATAAAGAAACAATATAAGAAACAATATCAGAAACAAAGAAAGCCTTCAGTGAGCTTATCAATAGATAATAGATGATTCCCCAAACTGAAATGCAAGGAAATAAAAGAACAAAACAAAAACAGAACAGAACATCTAAGAGGAAGGAAATAGCAGAAAAAGTTATAACTTCTGTATAATTAGAATATCAAAATCAAAGAGAAAAAAGAGCAAAAGAAATATTTGAAGTATTAATGCCTGAGAACTTCCTAAAATTTTTGACAGACATCAAACCACAGATCCAGGAAACTCCAAAAACACCAATCAGGATAAATATTTCTCAAACCCTTAAAACAAGCAAACAAAAATATATATGCATATCAGCTTCAAATTGCACATGAAGACAAAGAAAAAGTTTTGAAACAAGCTAGTGGTACAGTTGTAAACACTTTACATATAAAGGAACATGAATAAGAACTACAGCCAACTTCTTTTGAGAAACCATGCAGGGATGAAGGAAGAATCAAATACTGTAAATTAAAATTTTTTAAATAAAATATTTAAGATATCAAATTAAAAAAAACACAAGCCTAGAATTCTGTATCCAGAAAAACTATCTTTCAAAAGTGAATGAAAAATAAAAATTCTATTATAAAAACACAATCTTAGGGAAATCATCTCAGGTAGAACTGCCTTTTAAGTCTCAAGTCCTCTTATAAGACACTTGGTACTGGATAAGAAAGTCAAAACTCAAAGGAAATTACAATTGTTGTAAATTCAAGAAGAGAGTGAGAAATAGAGAAATAGTGATAAAATATTTATACTAGAATAGAGGGGAAAAGACTAAGTATAAAAACTTTTTTAAGGTCTAAACCTGGCATTTGATCTTTTTATTCTGGTAAAAAAGAGGTGACTTAAAATTTTAATTCATAGACTTTTTAAAGTGTATAGCACATTAGTGTTAACTATATGCACACTGGTATACAATGGATATGTAGAAACTTTTCATCTTACAAATCCAAAACTCTGTATCCATTAAGCAAGAATTCTCCTTTTCATCCAGGCACGTTGGCACATGCCTGTGGTCCCAGAGACTCTGGAGATGGAGGCAGGAGGATTGCAAATTTGAGACCAGAAGCAATCTGCGTAATTTAGCAAGAGTCTTGTCTCAAAAAGTAAAAAAATGGGCTGAGGGTGCAACTCAATGGTATAGCACTTGCAAAGCATGCAAGCGCAAGGCCTTGAGTTCAACCACTAGTACCACAAAAAAAAAAATAAATAAATAAAAAAACTCCTTTTCCCTGGACCCCAAATCTTTGGCAAGTGCCATTCTGCTTCCTGTTTATGAGTTTGACCGTTATGCATATTTTATGTAAATGGATCATGAAGTATCTGTTTTATTTGCATCTGACTTCTTTCACTTAGCATAACGCCCCCATTGTTCATCCATGTTAAAGCATATGAAAGTATTTCCTTCCTCTTTTATTTGTTGTTGTTAGGTGCCATGGAGTCATGACTCATAGCAACCCTCACAGGGTTTTCAATGGCAGATTGTTTCAGGATTGCCTTGGGAGTGGGTTGCCACGCCCTTCTCCCATTTTTGTGGTGCTGAGAATCGAACTCGAGACCTCAGAGACTGCAGAGCGGCGCTCTACCAACTGAGCTAAATCCCAGCCCCTCTTTTACTTAATTGACATATAAAATTTTACATAATTATGAGGTGCTTTGTGATGTTTCATTCATTACATGTACATATTACACAATGTTCAAATCAAAACGTTGTTGTTAGGTGCTTTTTGGTCAGGTCCGACTCGTAGCAACCCTTACAGGGTTTTCATGGCCTGATTGTTTCTGGATTGCTTAGGAAGTAGATTGCCACATCCTTCTCCCCTTTTTGCCACGCTGGAGATTGAACATGGGTCCTCAGAGAGTGCAGAGCAGCACTCTGCCAAATGAGCTAAACTCTAGCCCCTCAAACCAGAGTAAGCATATCTATTTCTTCAGTTATCTTTGGCCTGTGGTGAAAGCATTCAAAATCCTTCCTTGCGATTTTTTTAAGTGTTATTACTGTTAGTGATCTTATTTATTTAGTTCCTTGAAATGCAGTGACAGATTACTTATTTGTGATCTTTGTTTTGTTGTTGTTGTTGTTTGTTTGTTTGTTTTTTGATGTGGGCATTGATGGCTTATAAACTTCTATGTTAGTATTACTTTTGTTGTATTTCACCGGTTTTGGCATGTTGTGTCTCAGTTTTCATTTGTTTCAATAATTTTTTAAAAAAATTTTCTTCCTTGATTTATTGGCCATTCAAGAGTAAGCATGTAATTTCTAAGTATTTTGTACTCGAGTTTGAACCCAAGAACTCACACATGCTAGGCACGTGCTACACCACTGAGCTGCACCCCTGCCCTTTTTAAAATTTTTCATTTTGAGACAAGTTCTCACTAAGTTGTGCAGGCTGCCTCTGGCCTTAAACTAGCAATCCTCCTGCGTCAGCCTTCCATGTCATTAGGAATACAGATTTGTGCCACAGGATCTGGTTCCAAAGCTTTTCTTGTTATTAATTTCTAGTTTTATTTCATTGTGGTCTGAAAAGATACTCGATGATTTTCAATTTTTTCAAATTTGTTGAGTCTTATCTTGTGGCCTATCATATGATCCATCCTGGGGAATGTTCCACATGCTGATAAGGATAATGGGTATTCTATAGCTGTTGCATGGAGTGTTTTGTACATATCCATTAAGTCTGCTTGGTCTAGGGATACAATTTAACTCTGATGTTTATGTGTTGATTTTCTGTCTGTATAATCAGTCCATTGCTGAAAATGGAATGTTAATGTTCCCTACTATTATTGTATTGGAGTCTCTCTTTCCTTTACATTTCATTTGCCTGAAGGTATTTTCTAATTTCCCTTGTGATTTGTTACTTGGATTTCTGGTTTTTCAATAGCTTATGGTTTAATTTCCACATATTTGTGCATTTTCCAGTATTTCCTAGGCTATTTATTTCTAGTTTCATTCCATTGTTGTAGGAAAAGTACTTTGCATAGTTTAATCTTATTAAGTTTGTTGAGACGTGTTCTGTAGCCTAAGATGATTTCCCTGTGAATGGTTCACGTGCATTTGAGAACAATGTGTTTCCTGTTTTTCAGTGGAGATTTCTCTATACTTCTACAAGTTAAATTAGACTACAGGATGTTTCCGTTCCTCTGATTTCTTGTTGATCTTCCTTCTGATTTTTTCAGACTTTATTGAAAGTGTGGTATTGAAGTCTCCTACTATTGTTGTTCTTGTTAGGTACCATGGAGTCGGTGTTCAATTCATAATGACCCTATGTACAACAGGCAAAACAGTATTGTCAGCACATCTCTGCTATTGATAGGGTTTTCAACAGTTGATTGTGTTTTGGGTGTGGGCTGCAGGGTCCTTCTCCCAAGCCTACGGCTTCTGGCATTCCCAGGCAGTCTCCCACCCAAATACTAACCAGGCTTGACCCTGCTTAGCTTCTGAGATCTGACAGGATCAGACGCCACAGTGGTATACCTGCAGGCCTCCTACTATTAATGTGTTGCTTTTTGTCCCTGCAATTCTGTCTATGTTTTTTAATTATCTGGCAGTTATGATGTTAGGTGCATATATACTAATAATGTATATTATTGGTGAATTGACTGTTTCTTCATTACATAATCTTTCTTTGTATCTTGTGACAGTGCTTGTTTTAAAGGCCATTATATCTAATATAAGTATGGCCACCACAGCTCTCTTTTGATTGGCAATTGAATGGAATTTCTTTTCTTATCCTTTCACTTTCTGTTTGTATTATTGCATCTAAACTGATTTTTAAATTTTCTTCACTCTGTAGCTTTTAGATTGAGAGTTTAAGTCATTTATATTTAAAGTAATAGGGAAAGACTTACTATTGATGTCTTCTTAATCATTCTCTCCATTTCTTGTAGTTCTTTTGTGTATTTTTTCCTCTCTTGCTGTTTTCCTTTGTGTTTCGTTGTTTTGTTTTTGTAGTGACACTCTTTGTTTCTCATTCTCTTTATCATCCATGAGTATTTTATTTGCAGTTATCATAAAGATTACATAAAACATCCAATAGTTATAACAGTCAATTTTATATTGGCACCAACTTTAATCACAGAAGAATGAAGTTCCTTTACATATGCTGTCCTTAATTTATGTTATTGATGTCACAAATTACATCTTTCAAAATATAGTTTGTGACTTTTAAGATAGTGTTACAATTTTTTGCTTTTATTTTTAATTCCATAGTAAAATTAAAATTGTTTTACACACCATTATTACAGTACAGTATTGCAGAATTCTTCATTTGTCTATATATTAACCTTGATCACGCAGTTTAATATTTTAATATGCTTTCTTGCTGCTGTCCAGTGTTCTTTCATCACAGGTGGAAGGTTATTTTAGCATATATTTGAGAGCAGATGTAGTAGTGATGAACATCCTCAGCTTTTGTTTCTCTGAAAAGGTCTTTATTTCTATTTCACTTTTAAAACAGGTCTATTGAATATAATATTCTTGTTTAGAAAATTTAGGTTTTTTTCTTTTCTTTTTGCTTTCAGCACTTTGAATTATCACTCCACCCTCTTCTTGTCTCTCTGGTGTCTGCTGAAAATTTTGCTGCTAATCTTTTAGAAATGCCCTTGTATGTAAGTAGTTGCTTTTCTCTTGTGGTTTTCAAGATTGTCTCTTCATGTTTGATTTTTGACAGTTTCATTATAACGTGTCTCATGTTATAATATTGACTTGTGCTTCATCATTGTTTTTCCCTCTCAAAAAGAGAAACTGGAGCCGGGCGCAGTGGCGTATGCCTGTAATCCCAGCGGTTCGGGAGGCGGAGGCAGGAGGATTGCAAGTTCGAGACCAGAGGCAGTCTGAGAAATTTAGCGAGACCTGATCTCAAAAAGTAAAAAAGTGGGCTGGGGGTGCAGCCCAGTGGTCCAGCACTTGCAAAGCATGCAAGCACGAGGCCCTGAGTTCAACCCCCAGTACCGCAGAGAGAGAGAGAGAGAGAGAGAGAGAGAGAGAGAGAAACTGCAATTAATCATTTTCTTCCCATCACACTGGGCTGTGTTGGCTTGGGGAAATTGATATCACATATAAAATGCAATGGCTTTTCTTCCCCATTTCAATATGACTGTTCTTTTCTCTTGTCTAGAAATATGTGACATTTAAGTAGTTTATGGAGTTCTCATAAAGGCTCTCTAGACTGTATAATGGTATTAATCAGTGTCTCTGTAGGGGATTAAGGCTTCATATTCTGTTACTTTTCTGGGGTCATTCCTAAATAGTCATTCACATTTTATGCTAAGAATCAAATCACTGAGAGAGAAAAATATGTTTTATATACTTCATAATTATTTTAATAGGTGACTTTTTAGAATGTTTGCTGTGAGCTTGACACCTTGTATATGATGAAATTTCCACAATTTTCTCAATAAAGACTCAAAATACCATTCCACTCCTCCATTTTAAGAAATAATATAGCAGATACTGTTATGGTTTGAATCTAATATGTCCCACCAAAGTCATTCAAAGTCCCATTCAAAGTGTTTGAATGTTTGGTCCCCAGATGGTGGTGCTATTTGTGGAGGCAATGGAATTTGGGGATGTAGGAGTTAGCTTTGTGGAAGAGAGTCACTGGGGTGTGGGCCTTCGGAAGTTTAACTTGGACACCCAGTTCTGGTACTGTCTTTGCTCTTGATCCACCATGAATAAGGTTCTCTATCACAGGTCCTGCCATGCCTGCCCTGCTATCATGCTTTCCCACCTCTATGGGTTGTGATCCTCTAACTGGGAGCCCCTAATAAATCATCTCTCCCATAAATTTGCTTTGGTTAGGTGTTTTACCACGGTGCTACTTCAGCTAACATGAAAAATTCGCACCAGAAAATGAGATCATTGATGTGAAAACTATGTGGTTTGTAGGCTACTGGAACTTATCTGTGGGAGGAGTTTGTAAGAGTTTGGAGATGCAAGTGAGAGAAGCCCTAGAATGCTGTAAACAGGATATGAGAGATGGTTCTGGTAGTGCTCAGTATAGTAGAACACTGATAGAAATGCAGATAGGGCTCACAGGATTTTGGAGGAAATTAAAGGCTTTATTGGGAATGGAACTAGAGGTTATTCATGTTATATTCTGGTAAAGAGCTTGTTTTCAGTTTTTCCTTTTCCTAAAGATTTGAATGAGGCTGAATTCAAATGTAATGGACTAATTAACTTGTTGGAGGAAATAACAAGAGTGGCAAGGTATTGGGAGTGTGGCATCATCATTGCTTGCTGCTTTCAGTCAGATTTATTATAAAAAAGCAGAGAAAATGGTGGAATGAGGGGATTGAAAAATGTACAGTTTAAAGAAAAAATAAGCTGTGGTGGGGAGGGCAATGAGGTGGTAATTTTTAAAGAGATACTTGTCAGTAAACAGAAGCTTAGCACTTTGCACGGGGACAGTAAAGATGGCTTGGGGGCAGAGAAGGAGCTGCTCAGGACCTTCCAACCTAATGCACCTGGATATAAAAACAGAGCTAACTGTGAAAAAATTGAGCCCAGGTTCAGATGTGAGTTCAATATATTAAAATTTAGAAGGTTCTGGTTTGGTTTGGGTTTGGGTTTAAAATTTTAATCTTAAGTATACATAGATGAATATTGTTTTTCAATTTTTAAATAGCTAAAAATATTAAAAGCTGAATCTATACCCAAGTTTTCACTGGATTTGGGTTCAGGTTCAGATTCAGGTTCAGGTTCAGAAAATTATTTTTTAAAATTCATTAACCATAATGGGTTCACAGTTAAGCTCCAGGTTCAGTTTGAAGCCCTGATATCTACACATAGCATTTAAATTTTATCACAAAAACCCTGGACCATCTAAATTTAAAATATTGAACCTCAGCCTGAACTCAATCCCAATTTTTTGCAGGTTTGAAACTGTGTAAAATGGCAAACCCATTTGAAAGACTTTCCTTTGAAAAGAGATTGAAAAGTGAATACCTCTCAGACACATTCATGAAAAGACTCCACCTAGGGAAATGGTTTCCCTGCTGGGGAACACAGAGACCACTGTTCTAGCCATAGCTCAAAATGGCCCAACTGCCCATGATCTAGCAGCAAACCTTGGCAACATCCACATGATGCTTGTTTGGCAGGCATGAAGTATGCAAGAATTACAGGGTTATGGAAGCTGCCACCAAGGTTCCAGAAAATAGGTTGCAAGACCAGATAATGTGTGCCTGGTTGAATTCCCTACATAGAGCCTCTGAAGATCTCTTAAGGATAGAGACTATGTAGCAGTGGATACTCCAGGATGTTGATGTTAGCAACTTGAAATGTCTATCATGGAAAGCTACCAGCTGTGAGTGGAGCCAGCCCGAGAGGGCCATGTATGTAGCAAATGGCAAGGGCATAAGGGCAGACATGCTCAATCCTGTTTTAGCCAAGAGGTTTCCAGATGTGAGGTGATGTCACGTTTGCAAGATACCAGAAATGGACTGACATGGTTTGATTTTCCAGCTGGCTATAGGTCTTGCTTCAGATAAATCTTTCCTTTCTCTTCCCCCTCCACTCCCCTTTGGAATAGGAATGCTTACTCTGTGTCATTGTATTTTGGAAGCATATAACATTTTAGTTTTACAGAGACTCACCTCAATTTGCCTTGAGTCTTACTGAAGACTTTAGACTTGGACTTTTGAATAAAATTTAGACTGTTAAGCCTTTGGGAATTCGTGATTTTAGACTAAATGAATTTTGTATTATGAGGTGGGTGTGAACCTTTCTGAGCCAAGGGCAGAGTGTTATGATATGAATCAAAAATGTCCCCCAAAGGTCATGTGTCTGAACATTTGCTCATCAAGCTGTGAAGGCTATGTAAATTTGAGAGGTAGGACCTAGCTTTGTGGAACAGTGTCCCTGAGGGTGGGCCTTTGGAGGTTTTACCTGGACCCCTGGTTCTGATAATCTCTCTGCTCCTGATCCACCATGACATCAGGTTCTCTGCCATAGGCCATGCCATACCTGCACTGCTGCCATATCTCCCCACCGTGTGGACTGTGATCCTGTAACCATACATCCCCAATAAATCATTTCTTTTATAAGTTTGCTTCAGTCAGGTGTTTTGCCACAGCAATGCATGAGATGACTAATACAGGCACTTATTAAGCACTTTTGCTAAAAAACATTAAGGCCTTGCTTGGACCCACAAGTGTCCCATTCCAAGTCACAAGAGGCATCTGAAAGTCTCCAGTCCTTGTCCTAAACGAGAAACCACCTGGAATTCAGGGAAAATTAATCAATAAACAAACATCTTTTGAAAAATTGACAGAAACTACCCTTCAAGCAATGACAGTGATAACTTCCTGGGACCACCTTGAAGAATCAGAACTGAGATAATGGTCATTCATACCACACTCTAACCAGGACTGCTTAACAATTTATGCTTCTTGTCCCCTCTTCCCATTTCTTCCTCCACTTAAACATAAAGCTCATATCAGTTCCCGGAAGATGGACTTGGAATCATTGGACTCCTTTATCTGTTCTTCCCAGTGTGCACATTGATTAAATCTCCTTTCTTAGCTTTTCACCATTACTCATTTCTAATTGGTGCATTGAGGATGAGTGGCCTAGGTAATTTGTTGGGACTCCCAGAGCTGAAGATTTGTCCTAAACTCTGGTAAGAACTTTGACAAGCCTGAGCCTGGAGGAAATACACCATTTAGGCATCAGTCACTTGCTGCAAGTTGATTCTGGGCAGATAGGAAAGATTGAATGATCCTACTCAGCTGCTGGAATCACATTTATTCCAGGAGCTTTTTCTTATCTTCCCTCTTTGCCTTTCAGTGGGCACTTCTTACCATGATTTTGAGATGTAGAAAAACAAATATTTGGCCTCTATAGGCTCTGCAGTCTAACCTTGATAACTTCTCTCTGATCAGTGCACTTGAGGCCTTGCCCCTTTTTTTCTTGTCAGTTTGGTTTCTTCCCGAGTTCTTTTTCAACCAAATTGAGCTTCTGTTTGTGTGACAGATCTTATCTCTTGGGGCCCCTCTGAACCCTATGTGTTCTTTTGAACTATTCAGGCATCCTTAGGTTTGACAAGGAAGTTTGAATTCTGCAATTCTGTGTGAGTAATTAGCAGGGAATGGATATAAGGTACACAGTGGGCTGTGCAAGAGAGTCAACAGCCAAGGGGCTAAAGGTGAATATTTTATAGTTGGTTCCTGGTTTATTGAAGAGTCCACATAATGTTAGGGTGGAGCTAGTACAGAGCCAGTTTTCTTGCTCGATATAAATAGAGCATGAGCTTCTCCATGGTCTGGTCTTATGACTCTTTTGCAAGAATTCTTCATGGCTAAAGATAAGCTTACTGGAATTGTCTCTCCATGCTTTTGTTCCCTGGGGTCCCATTCTTCCCTGTTCCTCATGCCTGACTGCTACCTAACATTTCATAGGCCTAAAAGACAATGGTTTCCAGCTCTCACTGACTATCAGCAAGGGAAAGGTGATCTAGGTGTCTTTGGTATGGAACAGAAGCAGAGCTTGGGCCAGTAGGTAGGGGTTAATATCCTTGTGAAGTCATCACTTGACATTTGATTGTCTGGAGCCTGGAAGGTACCACTTGTACAAGGAGGTTAAATAAGCATGAGCTAAAGATAAAGAGAATGGGAGAAAGATGTGGCAATCCACTCCCAAAGCAATCCCCAAACAGCCAGCCATTGAAAACCCTCTGAGGGTCACTATGAGTCAGACACAACTCCATGGCACCTAACAACAACAAAGATATAGAACAAGATTAGAAATAAGGAGAAAGTAGCTATAGAAGCCACAAGGGTAAAAATCCACCCAGAGAAACTTACTAAGAATTTTTCTACCCAAGAGGTCTGTATAATATTTTGATTAAGACCTTGTAACATTTTGATATTTTCTTTGATTTAAGTGAGGCTCTCTTCTATTTTTCCAATGGTATTAACCCAAAACTAGCATACCTCATTAAGGAGAACACAGAGTTGGGGTTTAGCTCAGTTGGTAGAGTGCTGCTCTGCACTTTGTGGAGCCAAGTTCAATCTCTAGCACTGCAAAAATGGGAGAAGGACCTGGCATCCCTCTCCCAAAACAATCAGCCATTGAAAGCCCCAGGAATAGCAGAGAAGCATTGACACAGTGCAGGGCATGGCACAATGTTGGGGATTATTTTGTTCTGTTGTACATAGGGTTGCTATGAGTTGGACCCAACTCAATGACACCTAACAACAACACCAACATGTACCTCCTACTTCAGTTGTAATGATGTCTAGTACCCTCCAGTTTTGGAGAACAACTCCTACTAGGGAATTGAGGCTTTTTGGTGCCTAAATTGTTGTCCCATTGTGGTTTTCCAAGTGGATTTTAGGATAAAAGAAATATTTCTAATTCTCATTCCAAGGGCATAAATTCTCATTGATCAGAATAGCCTCCTGAGCACAGACCAGCTCAAGCTTGACCTTTCAAGTCTTGGGTTATTTGTGGCCAAAACCTCAAATAGGGGATTTAGGGCATACCAGGAAATTCATTATGTTTAGGGGGAGAATGTTGAGGTGAGAGACTTTTTTTTTGATACTGGGGGTTGAGCCCAGGGACTCGCTCTTGCATGCTTTCCTAGTGCTGGAGCACTGAGCTGCACCCTCAGCCCATTTTTTTTTTACTTTTTTGAGACAGAATCTCCCTAAATTATGCAGTCTGCCTCTGGTCTCGAACTTGCAATCCTCCTGCCTCCACCTCCCTAGTCACTGAGATTACAGGCATGTGCCTCCACATCCAGCTTGAGGTGAGAGACATTTTTATAGATAGGAACTCAGACTAGAGAAGGAGATAGGAAGTCTGAAATGTTAAAATGTGGGCATCAGGAATGGTGGCCACTATTGTACAGCATCTAATTGGAAGAGCCAGATGCGGTTCCACCTAAGAAGTAATGTTTTGCCCCTTGGGCACTTAGTCCAGTAGTTGGTCCCTGGATCCAGACAACCTGGTAGCCTGTCAGTAGACTGCTATAGTTAGCCAGGATGGAAGGTTTCCAAGGCCCCCAGGTGTCATACCCTTTAGGAAAATGATCATCTATGCAAAGAGGCTGATCATTACTGGAGTGATTTTGGAGCTCAGCAAATTAAGTTTCAAAACAGGAAAGAGTGAAAAGTGCAGACAGATTAATGTACAGAGCCCAGTGCAGTTGGTAATGTTTATGGGAATGCCAGTGGTCTCATCAACAGCTATATATTCACCTTCACTGTTATTGAAGGGCAAAAAGGAGTCAGAGAGGAGCCTGGTTATATTTTTGATGTTGTTTCCTCACCAAAGGGGGATGGAGGCA
This sequence comes from Pedetes capensis, assembly GCA_007922755.1. Lineage (NCBI taxonomy): Eukaryota > Metazoa > Chordata > Mammalia > Rodentia > Pedetidae > Pedetes > Pedetes capensis. Next base: position 30,262 of record VMDO01023971.1, read on the forward strand.
ATATAAAAATGATATTCATCTTCATCATTGTATGTTGTCCATCAGGCAACACCAGTGTTGGAGTTTGAAAAGTAATGTAAAAGTTTGGTTGTGTAAAGTTGAATTTAATTCCCCTGGGAATGATCCTGTGCCTTTATCAGTATGAAAGCAAAAGATACATTTTATCATTAGGAATGGAGCCCTTCCTACACTCTCTACTGAAATAAGTTGTTGACACTGAGCCTGTAAGGGTCAAGGTCTTCCTACTATTCTGTCAAAACTGACTGGAGTATAGGAAGCATAGAAGAATCCCATATATTACCCATAGCTATTGATTAAATCTTCCAAGGCTTAAC